>JAADVO010000244.1:0-40810 GCA_023335655.1 Globisporangium spiculum | reverse complement strand
GTGTGATGACAAGATGGCGTTCAGCGACGAGAACTGCGCCACGAACTACCCAACTGCGCCAGCCAAGCTTCCATACGACAAGTCCAAGTGCACGGGTGCGAGCATGCTCAAGATCTACTGGTTGGCATTGCATTCGTCCACCTGGCAGGCATACATCAACTGCGCACCATTGGAGGGCGGTTCGGCCACCACTCCAGCCGTGACCCCGGCCTCCGCTTCAGAGAGCGGCTCGGCTGGCGATGAAGCCGACGAGACTGTGGCCACGCCAGCCGTGACGCCAGCACCAGCGTCTGAGTCGTCGTACGATGATGAGTACGAAACCACCCCAGCTCCAGCGGCTTCGACCTCGTCTGGATCGGAGGACTGCGATGACGAACTCGACATCGCGGACTCGACTTCGGGCTCTGTTGGCGCAGAAGAAGACTGCGACGATGAGCTCGACATCGCGGACTCTGGTTCGGAGGACTGCGACGATGAGTTGGACATCGCTGGCTCGGACTCCACTGCCACCACCACCGCCCCATCGTCCTCGCCCACCACTGCTCCATCGTCCTCGACCACCACTGCTCCAAGCGCCGACGACGACGAGTACGCCACGCCAGAGCCAGCTTCGGACTCGACCGGCGAGGTTGGCGGCGACGCTGACACTGAAGTCGATGCAGACGCCGATGACGATGAGTACGCCACGACTCCTGCGCCAGCTGCGTCGGGTGGTGACGAGTACGCCACGACCCCTGCGCCAGCTGCGTCGGGTGATGACGAGTACGCCACGACCCCAGCTCCAGCTGCTGCTTCGACCTCGTCGGGATCGGAAGACTGTGACGACGAGCTTGACATCGCAGACTCGGCTTCGGGCTCGGAGGACTGCGACGATGAGCTTGACATCGCCGGCTCGGACGCCACCGACGCACCAACCACTGCTCCAACCACGACTGCTCCTAGCACCGGCTCGGTCGGCGCGGACGAAGACTGCGATG
The DNA here is from genome assembly GCA_023335655.1 of Globisporangium spiculum. Lineage (NCBI taxonomy): Eukaryota > Oomycota > Peronosporomycetes > Pythiales > Pythiaceae > Globisporangium > Globisporangium spiculum. The sequence continues at coordinate 39,833 of JAADVO010000244.1, read as the reverse complement.
ACGAGCTCGACATTGCCGGCTCGGAGGAAGACTGTGACGACGAGCTCGACGTCGCCGGCAGTGAGGGCGTGAAGACATCGGACCTGGACTTCAGCTCCATCTCAGCCGCGGACTCGTCCGAAGTCGGCACCGTGGACGCGTACTAAGTAGACTCCCCATTGTTTTTCTATGTGAAGTGAGCCAGTGTAAATGAATTTTGATGAACTTCATTCTCCATGTGTTCGCCAGAACTCAAGAGGAGCAGACGGCCAAGCAAAACGAAGCAACAATAATGAAACGAGATGATTGAATGTACATACCTACCTGTCTGTATCTACCTCACCTACACCAAAATATCAATCATTCAATACGCCTTTGTGACCCACATATTCGCACAAAAGGCTCCCATTTTGCATGCTCACAGCTTTACCATGACGTATAGAATTTGTCATGTTCTCATCACTGTCAAGTTGCACCATTGTCAAGAGGTAGGTCTTGAGAAGTGCATTGACTGATGCAACGCAGTTCGTCTTCACGTACTCATAATTCCCCGCCGGCATCATTGGCGAGAGCACTGAAACGAAGAGGGCGCTTGATGAATCGTGCAGATTCTGAGCGAGAGCCCGCATACTTAGCTGGCGATGGTCCTCTGCTGCATAGCAAAGTCGAGGTTCGTTGTCTAGTAACCGGAGGTCCTTCTCGATTGTGAGAAAACAGGAGGTAGCGTGTGACGATGACGGTTCGGGCCAGTAACCAACCACTGATACGATATTCAGAGGAAGCTCACATGGACGGAGTATTCTGAGCTGGATGGTGCCAGGTAGAGAGGGCCAAACACGCTCCTCCACTTGGCCATCCTGATCTGTTCAGTCTATGCTCATTTATCTTGTTCCTCTCATTTCTATAATGCTTAACAATTGCTATTTGGTACGTAAAAACTAACATCCGAATCCTAAAATATTCTTGGCAAGAACTATTTTAGGTCAAAAGTGTTTAGGAAAACGGTGCCAGTCTTTTAACCAGGTTAAATATGGTTTTGACTGCGCCTTTACTTTTCGGATATTATCCGTAAAGTATGGCTATTTAATAAAATATTTGTAAAATATGCCGTACAAAAAATAGTATTTCCTAAAAAGTAAAAATAGGATCAAGTTTCAAAATGCAGAAAATAATGCTGTCGTTATATGGTTGGACAAAAACCCAGTAATATTGGACAAAAACCCAGCACAAAATTGGACAAAAGCCAACTCGCTCGGGCTTTGAGGCCATGGCGCCACAAAAAGCTCCAAAAGGGCAGCGACAAACGAACGGAAAGCAACGAGCGAAGGCGGAAGATCACGCTCTCTCTCTGTACACGCGCGCGCACGCAGCCCCCAACGACGCACGCTCTCTACGCCCTTCGCTCACTCCTATCTCCAGCAACGGCAGCAGATGACAGGCGCCACGGCGGACGCGATGGACGCGTGGAATCCGGCGGCGGTGATCGCCGGCGCGAAAGAGCTCATCCACGCCAGCAACGTACGTCTATCCTATCCGCTCGTGTGTTGGAGCTTTGTATGGATCTATTGTGTTATATTACAGTGTGTTCTAGATGCGTGCATGCATGTGTGTGTGCAAAGTAATCGAGCTGCTGTGGTGCTTCTTACCGCGCTGCTGCTGTGTGACTTTGATTCTAATTCGGTCTGTGTATTGACAAATGTTCAGTACGAGAAGGTCGGCGAAGCGCGGAAGAGTGTGGATGATACGATCGCACAGTGGGTGCAAATTGTGCTGCAGCAGCAACAACAACAGCAAGCACTCTACACCCGTGGCGTGGGGCTCGTGACGGAGATCTGGCGGTTGTACGCGGCGCTGGAGATCGAGCTGCGCCAGTTCAAGCAGGCGACCAAAGTGTTTGAGAGCGCAATGAGTTGTCCCGTGGCCGGCACGAGTAAAGACCTTTGGCTTCAGTACGCGGCTTTCTGTATCGAGCGCAAGAAGTTTTCGAACGCACGCAAGATCTTTGTGCGTGGACTGCAGGCGGTCAAGGAGCAAGACCAGGACGCGCTGTGGACGAGTTTCCACGCGTTTGTCGTCGCGCACATTGAGGCGACCATATCGCTGAGCACGCTAAAAGCCCAAGTACTGTTACCTGAGAGCGGAGCAGTGACATCCGCGGCATCAACACCAACTGGCGCTTCTGCTGCGGCTGTAGCGGCGACAGCGGTGCCACAGAGCAAACCTGCACAGGCTACTGTTGTCCCTCAAGCGGGAACCCCAGTCCAGCAAATCTCAGCTCCACCGGTGCAACTCCAACAAGAAACTGCGCAAGTTGCTGCTGACGTCGCCCAAGCACCTGCCAATGAAGTTGCCGCAGTGGAGCCTGCCAAGCCTTCCCCCACCAAGACTACCAGCTTTAAAGAGCCGACCATAGCGATTGATCCCGCGTTAGCGTTCGTCGACAAAACGGGCAAAACAGAGCCGCCAATCCCAATGCCAGTGGAGGAAGACAGCAGCAGCACCAAGAAGCGTGGCATGGATTCTCAACTCGGAGCGGACCACAGCAAGCGCCTCAAGCAGGATGGAGCGTCGGACCAGCAGCCGCAAAAGACGCAGCCGACGTTGGAGATTGCCGACACACTGTATTTCCGACACATTCCTACCATGCTGCCGTTGATTCCCGAGTGTCCGCATTTGCTGTTCGACGCTGTTCGCGAGGGTGAAACTCAAATGGAAGTCGGCGAGGAGTTGTTGGAGAGACTCTCGGATGTGCTGCGCGACAGTGCGGTCTTCCAGGGCGTGAAGGATCTCAGTGACAACCAGCGGCAGCGAGACCGCGAGACGCTCTACCGCTGGCAGGACCTAGTGGGCATGCAAATGAAGGAAGGCAGCGAACTGTTCGCGCGCCACATTGACGTCGAGCTCAAGCACGCGACCGACCCGCGCGAGCTGATCACGCTGAAGGCGCAGCACCTGAAGCAACGCCGCGAGTTCATCACCCGCTGCCAGATGTCGCAGCAGCAGTTTATCGAAATCACCGGCATGGATCGAATGAATGCGCTGAAGGCGCAGCAGATCTCGCTGGAGAACATGAAGATCCCAGAAATGACGGTGACGACCGACCCGAAAGTGATCGGCATGCAGGTAGGTGGTACCCTTGAGCGAGTTTGCGTGGACTTGGATACGTCTCTTGATGTGTATGGAGCTTCTGAGGTTTCGCTCTGCTGGTGGATCAAAGTCTCACATATCTGCTGTTTCTCTGTCTCTGTGTGACTTGCTTGCATGTGGGTTTTGTATTGTAGCGGGCGATCCTGTTTCTGATCTTGGAGGCTGAAAAGATCTGGCGCGAAGAGATGAAGAAGATCGCTGCGAGATCCGCGAAGGACACTTCTGCTGAGCCCGCTGGCTCTGCTGGTCCTGCTCATGCGTCGCGGGGACCTGCTTATTACCCTCATAAACCGCAGGATGCTTCATCCTATTCTAACCGAGGAGGATTCCGCGGTGGTCGTGGTGGAGGCTATGGTGGCAGAGGAGGAGGAGGTGGTGGTAGTGGCGTGGATCGCCACAGCAACTACTCACGTGCGAATGCATCGTACGGGAATCGAGGAGGCCCTTCCAAGAGAGACTATGATGCACACCTGCAGCAGCCCATGCACTCGACTGGCGCAGCCCCACATGGTCACCACCACGCACCTAGACAGCAGCTTCAAGTGCGTCCAGCCTACCAAGGACAGCAACAGCAGTACCACTCGCAGCAGCAACAGCAACACCGCCCAACGCAAAGCTATGGAGGAGGTGATCGCAGTGTCACACTCACGCAAGATTATAGCAACTTTCCTCCGCAGCAAGACATGAACCGCAACGGTGGTGGCGGGCGGTTTGTAGGGCAGTCGATGAATGGTGCTTCAGTCGGAGGTGGCGGTGGCGGTGCACCACCTGCATGGCAGCAACAGCCGCGCCATAACCCAAACCAGTCGCGCGGCAATGACTACAACTACCAGTCTTCTCGTTACGGAAGCGGACCTTCTGGGGGTGGGCAGCTCGCTCTCCCATCACAAGCTGCAATATCTTCGTACTCGAATGGTCCTAAGCAAAACCGAGGACGCCCGTACGGGTCTGCAGGACATAACAACATGGCGCAACCGCAGCAGCAGCAACAGTACGGTGGGTATGGTAAGGTTTCAGGAGCTCCACAGCAGCAGCAGCAGCGCGGAGGTGGTGGTGGTGCGCCTGTGTACCAGCCGCTGGCACCCCACAACAACTTCCAAAGCCGTGATTATGCTGCTGCTCCTCAAGGTAACTCCTCGTATTCGAATAGGAACCAGGCACCGTACCACCAGCAGCAGCAGCAAGCTCCTTCCCACCAGCATCACCAGGCTGCTCCATTCCAGCAGAGAGGTAGTCGTGGCGGTCGTGGTGGATATAGCCAGCAGCAGCAAGAGCAGGACCAACCGCAAATGAACACTTACCACCAACAAGGACAAGGATACGGTAGAGGAGGAGGAGGAGGCGGATTTAGACGCGGAGGTGGTGGTGGCGGCCGCTATGGTCGTAGATAAAGAGAGAAGACCAAACGCCAGTGAGGCAGGCAGTCAAGCAAGCAAGCGACGAAGCATACATGTATTTCCATTCCACTCCGAGAAAGCTTGAAAGGTGCGGTCTCCAATGCCCAAGACCAACCGCCTCATTACACTCACCGCTGGCGCAGCATTTGCTTTCATGCAACTTTTTTCTGTGGCGATGGCCAGAGTTTGGATGGCTGTGGTCACATGGATGAGAATGAACTAGTTTGCCTCACAGGATCATTATATTATGAGTGGGTTCGTTGGGATGAAAAAACAAAAGAATCCAAGTTGAAGGTAGTTGAGCAGCACAAGGAGCCCAAGCCTCCAGTCGATCTGCTACTACTTCGAAGTACGTAGTACCGAGAAGGAACCCGTTTATTAATGCACGAGCTTAATCAATCTCCTACTCCCTGTACTATACGTTTCGTTTCTTCATGCTGTCATGGATCTTGATTGTTATCTCACGCCAGTGACGCTACCGGTAGTTGCCTCCACCACCAAACCTCTCTGCGCTAAGAGCCGCTGGAGCTCATTCTGAAGAAACTCGTGGTGCTGCTGCAGTTCCGTGAGCGTGTCTTCGAGCGCGTGGATCATCTCGTGCGCGTGCCGCCGCGACTTGGCGGCCGACTCGCGGTTCTTGAGTCTGCGCGCTTCCTCTTTCGTGAGGACGCGGGAGTCTCTTGTGCCCTGAGAGCTGCTGCTCTGGGACTTTGAGCGGCTGCGCTTGGGCTTTGGTGGTCGTGTGCTGTTGGAAAATAGCAGCTCATCGTCCCAACGAGAGCATTCTGTTCTACTGGAGAGCGAGACCTCGCTGCTATTCACGAAAGATTCAGGTGACTGAGTTGGTATGCTGGCACTGGGGAGCATTGCAGGATACTGGTAGTAGCTCGAATCCACTGGCAGGAAGAGCTCTTCCAGACCATTCCTGGCAGGCTCGGCGTTGTAGCTGCTGCTGGCGGCGGTGCTTGGACTCATGAACGGAATGGGCTCAATCGTAAAGGAGAGCGTACTGGCGTTATTGTCGCTGCCGTCAAAGTCTGTGAACATGCCGCTCATGACGAAGTAGGGGTCTCTGTATCTGTATTGGTGGGTGTATCTATGTAATAGATGAAGCGAAATCAAAACTGAAAGTGATGTGTCGGAGTGTAGCTAGGTTTGGCCATGCCATGCAAGTGCGTCCATTGTAATGAACTCTGAAATAGGTACACTACTGAGTGAATGAATGATTGCAGGAATGATTTTGATTTCGGGTGCGTGGGCGTTAAATCCATTTCGCTTTCGAATCGCGCCAACTCTCAACGTACACGACGACACCAAGTCACACGCATACGCCATACAGCCTCCCTCCAGCAGGCAGGAATGAATATACTTCAAAGGAGATATATCAGTGACACCAGTGAGTATGCGCGAGACCGAAAGCTGAAGGAGAGAGTCAGGCGGAGAGGTCAGATCGAAAGTATTTTTGCGAAGCTGGTCGTGTACAGGGACAATCATTTGAGTAGTGGATGGATGTCAACCACCATTTCTGAGATGATGTACCTCTCATAATAAGATGCTGTCAATATTTGTGTAAAACCCCATAATATGGATCACATTGTGTATGAGTAATGATGGATGTACTCTATAAAAGGGTACTATGCGTTTTCAAAAAATGTCATAACAAATCCTGACTGATTTTGGTTGGATCTTTTCGAGTTCCAGTTCGTGATGGCGTTATCTCTCACTACTCTGAATGCATCAGCACCTGTGTTTTTATTGCGCGAGTACCCATCTCCAGTCTAGTAGTTGACGCGTATCTGGACAAACTCTCACGGTGGAGCCGTGAGCCCCCTCCTAGCCATGAGCGCGCTCTTGATAGATCTCATTGCGATAGATCTCTCCAGGGGAACTACAGTACAGCGAATTAATCGATGTTTCATGGATGCATTCGTGCCAGACCCAGTCGTTTCAATCAGTTCGACATCGTATACTTTATTGACAAAGTTCTTGATTGACAACACCCATCTCATGCATCATTTCCACTCTCTCTCTCTCTCTCTCTCTCTCTCTCTCTATCAAAGTACTACAGGTTCCACCTCGCGGTGCGCTGCAGTATTCTATGTACAACACACACCTCGCAGTGGGTCGTTGTCTTGTGAACTCGAACTCGTCGGAACATCTGGGCAGTACTCTGAACGTGAAAGCACAAACATTTCGAAAGAGCAACAACCCTGGTCGTTGAGCAGTTCTGTTGGCGAGTTGTGACTTGCTAGTGAGAGCTCTCTCCGTTGACGAGTGGATAATAAGCAATGTCTTCCACACATTACCACTAGCGCATCGGGTTTGACTGTCAGCACTGAGCAGTTTTTGAATGCTGGGAGCGAACACACACACACAGCCACATTTGCTCTGTAGAGTTCACATCACATAGCCCCTTGACAAACGAAGCCTGGGTGTTGAAGGAAGGACAAGCGAATCAAATCACCAGAATGAGGACATGTATGCAATCAGGGGTTTCGATAAAGTACGACTTTCCACGTTGAATCTCGGCAACTTGTCGAGCCTGGTGCTCTAAACAGAGGTTATGTCATGGTTGTGTTGGGGCGATCAGTGTCATGTCTTTATTTCATATGGGTGTCAACCGAGGTGAATCTTCTGGGATAGTGTAGCCCACCCTGCTTCTAGAACGATCTTTATCCATCAACGCACTATTAACCAATCCCATCCCGTTCTGCCAGAGACGATCATCTATTGGTAGTTGGTTTCGTGTTAAATACATTATCTACCAATCAAGCATGTCAATCCGAGCGGACCGCGTATACCGCGCGTATAGTTAGGTCGGATCGGAACAAATTCGAACATTCGACTACGTATACCTACCCGACTGATCAACACTCTCTCTCACTTGCTTTTCGTACTTAGCGGTTGTGCGGCGCAAAAGTGAGGACTGGAGTAAAACGCAAGCAGATTGACCATTTGGAAATCTGCGCGCTCCCAGCCACAAGCTCAAGCTCTCACCCTCCCAATCCCCGCACACAGTTTCACGATGAACCCGACGCTCGCGATCGCTGCCAAGAAGGCGTCGATGCCGGCGGCCTCGCGCCTGGCCGGCAAGCGCTTCTTCGCCTCGGGCAAGGAAATCCGCTTTGGTGTTGAGGGCCGCGCCGCCATGCTCAAGGGCGCCGACCAGCTCGCGAACGCCGTGCAGGTGACCATGGGGCCAAAGGGCCGCAACGTGGTCATCGACCAGGCGTTCGGTGCGCCAAAGATCACCAAGGACGGTGTCACGGTCGCCAAGAACATCGACTTCAAGGACAAGTTCGAGAACATGGGCGCGCAGCTGCTGCGTCAGGTCGCGAACAACACGAACGACGCCGCCGGTGACGGTACCACGTCCGCCACCGTGCTCACGCGCGCGATCTTCAGCGAAGGTTGCAAGAGCGTCGCCGCCGGTATGAACCCAACCGACTTGCGTCGCGGCATCCAGATGGCCGTCGACCACGTCGTCGACGAGCTCGCAAAGCTGTCGCAGGACATTGACGACAAGCAGAAGGTCGCGCAGGTGGCGACGATTTCGGCGAACAGCGAGACTGAGATCGGACAGCTCATCTCGGACGCCATGGAGCGCGTCGGCAAGGAGGGTGTGATCACCGTGCAGGACGGCAAGACGCTCTTCAACGAGCTCGAGGTCGTGGAGGGCATGAAGTTTGACCGCGGTTTCATCTCGCCATACTTTGTGACGGACAACAAGACCCAGACGTGCGAGATGGAGAACCCGTTCATCCTGCTCGTGGAGAAGAAGGTGTCGTCGCTTCAGTCGATCATCCCAGTGCTCGAGACCGTCGTGAAGCAGCAGCGTCCGCTCCTGATCATCGCCGAGGACGTCGAGTCCGAGGCGCTCGCCGCGCTTGTGATCAACAAGATCCGTGGTGGCGTCAAGGTGTGCGCTGTCAAGGCCCCTGGCTTCGGCGATAACCGCAAGGCGTCGCTGCAGGACATGGCGGTGCTCACCGGCGCGACCGTCGTGTCGGAGGACTTGGGCCACCGCCTCGAGACCACGACCCCAGACATGCTCGGTTCGGCCAAGAAGGTCACCGTGACCAAGGACGACACGCTCATGCTCGACGGTGCCGGTCTCGCGGAGCTCGTTGAGGAGCGCGCGAACTTGCTGCGCGCGTCGATCGACGCGACCACGTCGGATTACGAGAAGGAGAAGCTCCAGGAGCGTCTTGCCAAGCTCAGCGGCGGTGTGGCGGTCATCAAGGTCGGTGGCGCCAGCGAAGTCGAGGTCGGTGAGAAGAAGGACCGCGTCGTCGATGCGTTGAATGCCACGCGCGCCGCCGTCGCCGAAGGTATCGTGCCAGGCGGCGGTTGCGCTCTGCTCTGGTCGGCGCGCACCCTACCGTCGCTGTACGAGAAGTGCGCGAACCTCGACCAGAAGGTCGGTGTGCAGATCATCGAGCGCGCGTGCCGTGCGCCAGTGACCCAGATCGCCAAGAACGCCGGTGAAGAAGGCGCGGTGGTCGTCGGCAAGCTGCTCGAGAGTGAGTCCAAGTACTTTGGCTTCAACGCGCAGACCGGCCAGTACGTCGACATGGTGCAGGAAGGTATCATTGACCCAACCAAGGTCGTGCGCACGGGTCTTGTGGACGCGTCGAGCGTGGCGTCGCTGATGATGACCGCTGAGGCGTTGATCGCGGACCTGCCAGAGGAAGCCGGCGCTGGCGGCATGCCACCAATGGGCGGCATGGGTGGCATGGGCGGTATGGGTGGCATGGGCGGTTTCTAAGCTGCACGCGCAAGCGAGCGAGACTAGCCAAGCGAAGCGCATGAGGTAGTGGAGGCTGACAGCGAAAGCAGAAGCAGTTAGCATAACCCTGGCGTGTTTGCATGGAAACCCGACCACCAAGTCCCCACACGTACTCGTACCAATCAGTCAGTTTGAAAGAAAAGAGAACAACCGAAAGTAATAGATGATTATTAGGCCACTTTGCGCTCTTGTATGTGTCGCGGAGGCTCATAGTGCGTGTGAGGCAGTACGCGTTGGTCGATCGATGTATGTGGAATGCCTCCGTGTCAATTACGCTGTTGTGTTTAGATTCGAGAATGGGGAACTGACGATGGATTGAAATGTGCAAGATGCACGAGCGGCGCGCAAGAGCACAACATTAACGCCGGTTTTGGTGTCCTACTGACCGCAATACAGAACTGCCCAGCGCAATCGTGAAGATAATAGCGCTGATGCCATTGGGGCTGTGCTCGATTACACACATGAAGGAGCACAGGAATGCCCGGCGTCATCAGCAAAGAAGAAATCAGGGAATTCATTCTCGATGCTTGCGTTGCGCGTTTCCTCTGTGTGGCTGGCTGCAGCCGATCCTGCTTTTGTGGCTGAGGAGCTCACGAGGGTTCATTTTGTGACACGCGACAGCAAGTATTTGTTCACCTCGTTAAAGTACCTTTGTCTCAGGCGAGTCACATACGCAGCGTTGATTTTGTAAGCAGTTCTGATTTTGTACAAAACTTTAACAGATAGATACAGTACTTGATAGATTGTGCCAACGCGAATTTGTGCCCAAGTGAGCCCAGATCAACCGTCGTCACAGGATGGGCTGGTTCCCTTATCCTCACGCACCCTTTTCACCTCTTCTATCAATTATACAGTTAAACTCTAGATAAGAAGGTTTTTATAAACATAACCCAGAATTTCAAATTCATATTTATCAGTTATAAAAAGGCTAACTAGTTTATCAGAGACTCTCAACTTGCTTGCCTGGCTGAAAGACTCATTTTGTGCCTTCATCACTCGCAACAACTTCGCGTGGCTTCCCTGCTCAGAAGCTCATTCGGCAATTGGCTCCCTCCAGCAGACAGCAGACGACAGACGCTTCAGTACCAGCCACAACAGCAGCAGAACAATAATGGCGTCCAGCGACGGCAGCAGCGGAGCTCTGCGCCAGCGCAAGGGCGGCAAGGGTACCCATGCTGGCGCTGCGTCTTCATCTTCAAAGGCCAGCAGCAGCAAGCTGCAGCGCTCGCAGAGCTGGCACGCGGCCGCGGCGGACCACGTGATGTCGCGCAAGCGCTACTCGCTGCTGGCGGGTGTGTTGCTGGGCATCGCGGGCATGTTCATCGCGCGCGCCGTGTACCTGGACCAGCCGATCGAGGACATAATCCCCATCCCGTCCGAAACGGTACGTGTGTAAAGAATGAGCTCTTCGTAACTGCGCTAGCGATCTAATGAGGCATGTTGTGCTCTTCCTGTTCAGATGAAGCTCATTGGCGAGAAGTTCAACAGCTTTGAGTTCAAGCGCGTGAAGGACGAGCTCTTCGACTACCGCCCGTCGATTCTCACGAGCCTCGAGGAGCAGGAGCGCCCGGGCGTGCAGCTAGCGCGTGAGGAGAACGTGAGTGCGTACTCGCCTGTGGTGCTTATCCCCGGGTTCTCGTCCACGGGTCTGGAGATCTGGAACGGTGGCGAGTGCAGCAAGTCGTACTTCCGCCAGCGCATGTGGGGCACCACACGCATGCTGCAGCAGTTCATGCTCAACCAGAAGTGCTGGCTCGAGCACGTGATGCTCAACCGCTCGACGGGGCTGGACCCCGAGGGCATCAAGCTGCGCCCCGCGAATGGACTCGAGGCCGCCGACTACGTCATCGGCGGCTTTTGGGTCTGGGGCAAAGTGATCGAGAACCTCGCGGACATTGGCTACGACAGCAACAGCATGTTCATGGCCGCGTACGACTGGCGCTTGGCGCCGTCCCTCCTGGAAGTGCGTGACAAGTACTTTACGAAGCTCAAGTACACGATCGAGATGGCCAAGACCACGAATGGCGACCGCAAGGTGGTGCTCATAACCCACTCGTACGCCACACAGGTGATCTACTACTTCCTCCAATGGGTCGAGAGCGAGCGCGGCGGCAAGGCCGGCAAGGACTGGACTGAAAACAACGTCGAAGCGTTCATCAACGTCGCCGGCCCGATGCTTGGCACGATCAAGTCGGTACGTTGTTATTGTGTAATCGTCTGCTAGATATCATGTTGTGCTATATGGCTAGCTAATCACGATTGAATGGGTGATGCCTGTGTGTCATATAGATCAGCGCGCTGATGTCGGGTGAGATGAAGGACACGGCGGAGCTTGGCGGACTTTCCAAGTTCCTCGGCTTCTTCTTCGGTCCACCAGCGCGTGCTGCGCTCGCGCGTTCGTGGCCGAGCGTGTTCACGATGCTGCCGTTCGGTGGGGAGGCCATTTGGGGAACCGCCGAGTCGGCGCCGGACGACCTGGCGTCGCGCTTCGCGATGCCGCAGGCGGTGCCATCGTCCTCCGACGAAGACAACGTGACCTTTGACGCGAATCTGATCCCGGAGCACGTCACCAAGCACGGCAGCAACGGTGGCGTGCTCAAGTTCACCAACAACTTGCACGAGAACGTTACGGCGAGCTCGATCCACGCGCTGCTGGGCTCGCTCGACGATAACTTGGACCACTTCAACGACTGGTTCAGCACGGGCATCGCCAAGGACGACCCGTCTTCCGCGAAGTACGACCTGCCAAAGCACTGGATTAACCCTCTGGAGTCGACGCTGCCGAACGCGCCGAGCATGAAGCTCTTCTGCTTCTACGGCGTGGGCAAACCGGTTGAGCGCGGCTACGTGTACATGACGAACCCCGACGAAGAGGAGGAGGAAGAGGGCAAGGCGGGTCAACAGGACGAGCACGCCGGCCACAAGCGCATGGTGCCGTTCATCCTCGACACGGAGTACAACGACCTGCCCTGGATCAAGGCCGGCATCCGGTACAGCGACGGCGACGGCACCGTGCCGCTCATGTCGCTCGGCTTCATGTGCACACGTGGTTGGGCTAAGGGCTCCAAGTACAACCCGGGCAACGTGGACGTCCGCGTCCGTGAGTACAAGCACAACCCGGTGTCGATCATCTACGATCCGCGCGGCGGCCCGGCGACGTCGGACCACGTGGACATCATGGGCAACCACGAGCTCATCAAGGACATCCTGCGCGTCGCTGGCCGCGCCTACGAGAGTGTACCGGAGCGTATCGAGTCCGACATCCTCGAAATTGCCAGTCGCGTGAACCTCGACTAACTAGGTAACCTGGTCATCGGTCGAGGACGGGTGTTATAAAATCTTTTCTTGTGTAAGCTACCAGACTGAACGATGGTTGACACACATTAGTGGGAAACGAAGCAAAGAGAGCGGATAAAGTGAATATAAACGACGAATGCAAGTGGCTCAAGCTCGAAGTCGACATAGCTTTGCCATGCATTGCCAACGCCGGCAACACGCGTACTTCTCGTTCCTGGGATCTTCTGGATGTATCTCCAGTCGTGTGACTACGGAGTAGTGCTTTTGAAGTAGACATTAACAACAAACACAAGAACAGAACTGATTTGCTAAATCGCTCGACAACTTTGCTACCTCTCAATACAGCACTGCATTCGATTGCAGCTAAAGCGCTCCAGCTCCATCACAGGACTCCTAAGCGATGGTTTGTTTTTGGCATCGTCGGTGCGTGTCCGTCGACGCATGGAACTCGGGTCCGCAGGATGCCAGTTGATCGTCGATCAGTGTTGATGTAGATCAGCGAGTCTCGGGACATCGCGATTTCCCCCCACACCTCACGACACTCGAACAAGCAGCCTTCCACTCGGCTCTCGCAGAAAAACTGCACGATCGGCAGCGAGCGTCCCGAGGCACGCAACGTGTCGGATGTCGTAGTGCAGCCTCCGCTGCGGCTCGCATGGAGGTACTTGAGAATATCGAGGTTCTCTCGAAGGACAGCTTCATACATTAAATCCACCGAGCACCCTTCCGTGTGGTTCTCATTGGGGAACTTGAGTACATGCAGGTGTCCATTCTTCACAGTATCGTCCATTGCGTCTGGCAGGCAGCCTTCCGCAGCTCTCGTGGAGGGACTTGACGAGTTCCAGGTCGCCGTCCGTCGCAGCCACAGTCATCGCCATGATCAAAACCCCTTCCTTGTGGTTTTCATGGGGAAACTAGACAGCCTCGAGGTGTCCGTTTCCAGCAGCTCCATCTATTGCGCTGGCCGTACACTCGCCGATGTCGTTCTCATGAAAGTACTTGACGCCATGGAGGTGGCCTAGCGCAGCCGCTTTGCCCATTATTAGGAACAAGCAGCCTTCCGACCGATTCTCGTGGAGGTACTTGACGACATCCAAGTGCCCAGACTGTGCAGCGTCGCTCATCGCATTTTTGGTGCATCCTTCGTCGCGATTCTCATGGAGGTACTTGACAATGTCCAGGAATCCCGCCTCGGCAGCTTCGTCTATTGCATTCGTCATTCATCCTTCACTACGGCTCTCGTGGAGAAACTGGACAATCTCGAGGTGTCCTCTCGCTGCAGCTTGATCCATTGCTGCTGTTGTGCAGCCCTCCTTGTGGTTCTCATGGAGGAATCTGACGATTTCCAGGAAACCTTGCTTTGCAGCTTCGTTCATCGCCTTTTTCGTACATCCTTCAGAACGGTTCTCATGGAGGAACTTGACCATCTCCAGGTTGCCACGTGCTGCAGCTTCGTCCATCGCCACAGCGGTGCAACCTTCGGTGCGATTGTCGTGGAGGGACCTCACGACATCGTAGTGCTTGTTCTCGAGCGCTTCCTCCACCGCATACGTCGTGCAACTCTCGGTTCGATTCTCGTGGAGGAACTTGACGACATCCAAGTTGCCACTTGCTGCAGCGTAGTCCATCGTGTCCACCGTGCACCCCTTCCAGCGATGCTCATGGAGAAACTTGACAATGTCGAAGTGACCGTTCTTGGCGACCAAGTTCATCGCCTTCGTCGAGCATCCGTCGTGGCGATTGTCATGAAGAAACTTGAGAACATCCAGGTATCCTCTCTCAGTAGCTTCGTCCAGCGCCCAGCTCGAACACCCCTCCGTGCGGTTCCCATGCAAGAACCTGACGACGTCTACGTGTCCACCCACAGCCTCTCGACTCATTGCATCCTCAGTACAGGGATAGCCATTCTCATGCAGGAACTTGACGACCTCCAGGTGGCCGTGTTCCGCCGCTCGGTTGATCGCTAGCCATGAGAGCCCATCAGCGAGCTTCTCGTGAAGATACTTCACAATCTCGAGGAATCCGCCCTCGGCCGCTTTGTCCAAAGCTCCGGTCGTGCATTCTTCACCGAGGTTCTCGTGGAGGTACTTGGCCATGTCGACGTTTCCGCACGAGCTGCGTGGTTCATCGCTTGGAAGGAGTATCCGTTCATGTGGTTCTCGTGGAAAAGCTTTACTTGGTCGAAGCATCCCCTCTCAGCTGCAATGTCGATCACCATCACATTCTTGAAGGCCTCTGGCCGAAAGCGGAGCAGCCACTCGAGAATGGGTGCTCGGGCATACTTTGTCGCGCTCTTCGCCGCTCTGTAGTCGATCAATGATGGGAAGCGCAAGCTGAGCCACTCGATTATCTCAACAGTCATCGTGTCTTATCCGAGTGCGTACTCGAGGTCGGCGGTGGACACCGTGTACTGACTCGGGAGGTTGTCGCAGAGCCACTGCGCGAGCTCGAGTTTGTTCTGCCGCACTGCCGTGCTGAGAATTAGCGCGGGCGGGCGCTCCAGCTTCCGGGTGATCAGCCGTTTGACCATCTCGGACTGCTTGGCGATCTACGCTTCTTCGAGGCTGCCTTTGAACGAGAGCTTGGCGGGCATCAGCTCTGGCGGCTCGCTCTGGTGTGCCTGGTAGATCAGCTCGAGCGTCTTCCAGTTGTTCTGGACGATGGCGACGCGCACGAGGTAACCAAAGTTGTTCTTCAGTACGGTTTGGTCGACTGACTTCTTGAACTCCCAGATGGGCGAGAAAATGTCGGACGTCTCGCTGCCTAGCGAAGCATTAACCTTGGACCTATCTTGGGCTAGAGCGATGTCCTGGCGATCGTTGACCTTGGTATCGGCTGCGCTTGGACTTTTGGAGTTCTCGTCGTGGTCGGGTATGCCCATCGTGGTGAATTTGATTCTAAAGTCGTGGTTGGTGCTGCTGTATGGAAGTCAGGAGTGGTGATTTGTCGTGCTTAGGCGACCAGAGGGATGGTGATCGCCGTCGATTGCTGCTAGTTGGAGATGGGGATGCTGTGCAGCGCATCTGCCGAATGATTTATAATTCACCAAGCACATCCCACAAATCTGTGATAAACATTATCAGTCTGGCACTCACAGTCGCACCCAAGAGTGCAGGATGTTTTGTATTCTACGTCCATGTCAAGCCAATACAATATGTAAAACTACCTGGAGGAATCGACTAACGGTTGATCCTCGAACGCGAAGAGTGTGCGCTGATTTGTCTTGGGGCTAAATAAATATCTGGTTCTGGACACATGCTGGCTGAGCTTCAACTGGTGATGGACGACACGCTCAGGTTTATCAAATGGCTACAGTGAATGGCTACATCAGAGCCCACTTCAATGCGTCGCGGCCAAAACCAGAACATCAGGAAACCCACAACAGTGGCGTCCATCGACAAGGAACACATGAGCCTATCGCTAAGGAACTTGGCAATCTCCAGATGTCCATTCGCTGCTGCTCGCTCCATCCCGCCGTTAACAGTCCAAGAGGTGTGATTCTCGTGAAGAAACTGGAGCACACTAAGGTGTCTGTTCTCGGCTGCGTTTTCTACCGCGTTCATTGAGTATCCTTTGGAACGGTTTACATGGAGAAGCTTGACGATGTCGAGGTGATCAGCACCTGCAGCTTGGTCTATTGCGTCCGGTGAGCATCCGTTCAGACGCTTCCCATGAAACCATATCAACAAACACAATTTCCTCGTAGGACGCGTCCTCGATGTCGCTTGCAATCACGGTGTATTGCTTCGGGAGGTTGTCGAAGAGCCACTGGATAGCCTCAATCGGAACATGCTTCGAAGCCAACCCTAAGGTTTTCTTCGATGGGCGAGTGGCTTTTTGAGTGATCAGCCACTTCAGCATCTCAATCTGCTTGCTCGATAAAGCTTCTTCGACGCTGTTCTCTAATGAGAGGTTGGCTGGGACCAGATCAGTCGCCGTCTGGTGTACGTGGTCGACCAGGTTGCAAACTTTCCAGTCGCCCTTCGCAATCGCGAGGCCCACGAGGTCGCCTCTGTAGTCTTTGAGGACGATTCAGTCCTGAGCTCGCTCAAACTCCCAGATGGCCGAGAGAATGTCTGGCATCTCACCGTTTGGCTGAGGATCATTCTTGGTCAGTTCTTAGTCTTGAGCGACATCCTGGTGAGTATCATCGACCTTGCCATCGTTCCTGCTGGACTCGCCTCGCTCGGGTGTGCCCATCGTGGAGAATTCGATTGTGAGCTAAAGTTTTGGAGAGTCATTCAAGCCTATTTTAGCACAGTAGTTATAAATACCTGTATTAATGATGCTTTTCGTTTAGTGCCCACAATATTCGTTGTGACCTACCTTGGGTGTGTCTATTGCAACCAACGACATGAAAATGGAGTTCAGTACTCTGTATGCAAGTCTTCGAGAGGACAAGTCAGTCCGACACGGGGAGCAGACATTATCAGCGGAGTTTCGACACGAGAGTCACGAAAAGGAGGTTCGTGGTATCCGATCTCAAATGTATCAACCTCATGCTGATCTCGAGGTGATCAGCAGGACCAGGACTACAAAAGATCTCAGGGCTCAAGCCTGATAGACTAATCGCCTTTACAAAATGCATTCTCTCTTCGCTGCCAATTTAATCAGGGCATCTCTAATCTCACAGTATCAGGTGTACACAGGCTTTGGCGAAGTGCATTCTAAAAGCGCTTGCGTGGGGGTCCCCATTCCCATGGGAGTCGCAGCGGCGCCGAGCTCCAGCTGGATCTTCGCGGCCATGGGCGAGTAGATGTACGACGGCGACTGACGCAGCTGGCGGTGGTAGAGCAGCCCGCACCCGAGCGCGATCAGATTCAGCGTCACGCTCAGCTTCGATTTGGTGAACTCGTTGATCATCACGAACGAGCCGATGCAGAACGGGAGCACCATCATTGCGAAAAGCCCTCGGTCCGACAGGCTCACTTTGTAGGGGCGATCCAGGTCCGGCAGCTTGTACCGGAGACGCACGACGGCGCAGAGCTCGACCACGCACGCGAGCGACGAGAGGAAGTTGTCAACACCCAGGATCACGTTGAAGTCGAACATCGCCATGAACGCAATGATAAAGTAGCAGAGCAGGATCGCGCGGCGCGGGACGCCATTGGAAGCCGTTCGTCTGTTGTAAGGCAAGAGTTGATGAGGTGAGCTCACAGAGTATCACATGTGATTCGTCACGACATGAACAAGCCCGAGTACGTACTCGATGAAGTACGACGGCGCGAGCCCCAGGTCAGCCATCCCAGCGAGTTGAAAGCCGTTCTTCGTCATCTTCGCGATGTATACGCCCAGGTTTCCGAGAATCGCGCACACGAGGAACCAGGAGCGGAGCGTTCGCCCAGCGATCTGCTCGGCGATGATCGGGTAGAAGCCGTCGGCCCAGAGCTCGTAGTGCGGCTTGTCGACGCCAGAGGCCGCGAGCATCGGGATTGAGTACGTCAGCGCGACGAGGAACACCGTGAGCATCATTGCGCGCGGGTATGTCTTGCGTGGATGCTCGATCTCGCTCGCGTACGCTCCTGCCGCGTCGAAGCCGCTGTAGCTCCAGTAGAGCACGCTCACCAGCCGACTCCATTCGGGCTCGTCTCGGACCACGAGCCAGTTGGCAGTGTCGATCTGCGGCACGCTGACAAACACGAGCACGATGAACGGGAAGATCATGGCGATGCCCAGCAGGAGCAGGAACCGTCCGACGGCGTCGATGCTGTAGATCGTCGGAAGCATGAAAGCCGTCGCCACAAACACGCGCACAATGTACATCCACAGCGGTACGAGAAACGTCTTGACGCCGGCATCAGGACCCACGAGCACAGCGTACACGGAGTCGACCATCAGGCACGGGTAGATCGCATTGTCGATCACGCCGGCGACCCAGGACCAATAACCGACGTAGAAGCCCATGGGGCGACCGAACGCTTTCCCCACCCACGTGCAGAAGCTCGAGTCGGTCGGGAACGCCGAGAAGAGCTCAGCGAACGAAAGCGCGAGCGGGAGGCACCAGATGAACGGGAACACAAGCGTCGCGAAGATGCCCACAAAAGGGCCGCACGCCGCCACGATGGGTTCCGATCCCCACGGTCCGCCGCTCACATTGAAGTACGTGATCAGCGCCAGGCTCACGACGCCGAGCTTCCTGTGAGCGCCGCCGGTCATCACCTGCCTGTGCTGTTCTGTTCTATTGGGTGATACGACTGTTGGCTGTGTGACCTACGAATGGGAGCAACCAGAGAGCTTCTAGCTGTCTAGGTTGTGGCTGTTGGCTGGCAGGTGTGACAATGGCTGGCGAGTCGCCTGCAACGGTTAAGCGCGGTGCTTGAGTCGAGACTTGAGTCAAGAGTCCCTGGGGAGAAACGACAAGACCAGGAATAAACGCCTTAATGCGCAATAGCGCGCGA
Organism: Globisporangium spiculum; assembly: GCA_023335655.1. Lineage (NCBI taxonomy): Eukaryota > Oomycota > Peronosporomycetes > Pythiales > Pythiaceae > Globisporangium > Globisporangium spiculum. Next base: position 20,826 of record JAADVO010000244.1, on the reverse strand, counting down.
GTCTCTTTCTCCATACACTCATGAAACGACTCGGCTCAAAGGCGCCAAAATCCAAACAATTGCAGTCAACTTGATCGCTGGATAGAAATCGTCTAATCGACCCAAAGCTGCTGTCGATTTCAACGTGAGCATCCAAAATGGACAACTCTTCGACACCTCCAAGGATAGAGAGTTGGTCAAGGTGAGCGAGCGAGCAGCGCTGAATACTTGAATACATGGACGTGATCGTGTAGAACGAGAAGATCTCGCCCGCGTAGGTCTTGAAGTAGTCATATACGTGTTGAAATCCGTGTCGGTGGTCGCGTTGCCCTCCAGGACAAGGATCTGGACGAGCGAGTTGAGCGACACCCTGAGTCTTTGCGCCCGCCCTCGCAGATCTGCATATCGGTTGCCTCGTTGAAGCTTTCGTAGTAGATTTGCTCGGCGCGGCTCTCAGCGCTAGAGGTCTCTGGTATATCGTACGGGCGACATCCTTGGGGTGTGAGGGCACGTGCTGGTTTTCACAAATGTTGCCCCCAGTATAGTTCAGAGGTGCCAGGCTCAAGAAACAGTCAAAATATGGCTGCATGGCCACATAGCTGGTCCTACCTGTAGGTTTGATCAAGTATCATTCAGGTGTGCATCTGAGGGTGATCGCTCGCTCAACTCTCCCTGTAAGGGGTTTGATTCGGTGACGTAACAGGCTGCGAGTTCAGGTCCACAGCTGCCCAAGTCTACCGATAACCAAACAGGCGATGCGCAAGAGCGATACAGTAGTGCGGATGCGTGGCTTCCGCATTTGTGCGCATGAGAAGACTCGAGAATTGGTCTCAAGAGATGGAAGTCCGCAAGTCCAGTGCCCACTTGGAGCAGAGAATTTTACATACAAAATTCTTGCTGGTGTCATCGTACTTTGTCGAGAGAGTAGAGTAAACTCAACTTCAAAAATACAGTCTGAAACGTTATTATAAAGCTGGATTTCATAAATTTAAAAAATATTAGTACAGTATTTGTTTATTGTAACATTTAAATATTAACACAGAGGCACTGCGATAACGTACCGGTCTCAATACCGGTACGCTCTTTTTTTACGAAAGTGTGAAAATGGATCCGTAAAAAAGGCAAAAAACTCAAAACGATGGCTTTTTACGAGCACCACCTCTGCTGTCAGGTCAAGCGAAAAGAGCATTTTGGCTGTGCCCACAAAGCGCGGGCTTGGCTTAAAAGCGAGGAAGCAACACACGCGAAGGACAGAAGGAAGGAACTGAAGCGGTCGCTCCCTCTCTTCCTCCCTTCATCTTCCCCCTCGTCCCCCTCTCGGCGCACGTTCCCTTTCGTATCACCAGTAGCGCTGCGCGTCTCATAGCGTGCGAGCAGCTCCTGTCACGACACACAGCAACACGCACGCGCGCTCGGATTCCAGAATTGTTCTTCTTTCTCCACTATCGTGTGGAGTGAGTGAGTGACTGAGCACATTTATTCGGCAGCATGTTCAACCGCTTCTTCAAGCACAAGGAAGATGGATCAGCCAAGGCAGGGCCACCGGGCCATCGCAGCTCGCAGCCCGGCCAGGGAGCAGATGAGCCTACGGGCGGAGGGTTCTTTAACCTTCCGCCACCAGTAGCCAAACCGTATGGATCCGCGAGCCCCGCGCCAGGAATGGGTGGTGGTGCGCCGATTGTGCCCGGTGTGGGTGGCGCTAGTGGAGCGCTGCCGCCAGCAGCGCCGGGCTTCGCGCGACCGGGACAGCAGTCATCGTACCAGCAGCCTTCGTATGGCGGCAACACCAGCAGCAGCAGCAGCTACGAACCGAATGGCGCCTCCACAGCAGCAGCAGGTGGTGGTGGTGGGATGGATATGTTTGGCGGTATGTCATTGAAAGCCCCTCCAGCCAATGCCAGCAGCGGATACCCTCCAGCGCAGGGTTACGGCGCTCCTCCTCCGGCTGCGTATGGTGGTGGCGCATCGCTCCCGCAGCCGATTGCCGCCGCGCCGCAGCCAACCGGCGGCAGCTTGTTCAGCGGATTGGATCTCGCATCAGGCTCGCTCTCGACTTCGCACGAAGACCAGCACCAGCATTTAAGCGTCAGCGCAGCGCCAGGAGCGGATCGTCGAAAGTCCGGCACGCGCACGACGGGGTCGTTCAACTACCTAGATGTCGCGGCGGCGTCCGCCACGACGCTCACCGATGCCTCGCAGACGCGTGGCAGTGCGAGCGGCAGCGTCGGATCCGCGCGATCAGTGGGCAAAGTGGTGAAGAAGAAGAAAACAAAGAGCTTTCGACCGGGCTTTGGGCGGCAGCTCTCGGACGAATCGGTTGCGGCGCTGCAGCGTGGCGATCTGAAACAAGAAGACGTGGTCCAGACAGCTGGAGCGGATGGCAACGGCGCATTGTCGAACAACAGTAGCGCGCGTCCAGTGATTGGACCGAACGACCTGGCGCATCTCTTGCCGCCAGTGGTCGGCGGCTCGGTGCTCTCAGGCTTGACTGTGCACCGAACCGCGTCCAGTGGCAGCGCCAGTGGCAGCGTGCTCGCTGGCCTCACTGTCCACTCATCGACTGCGTCATCGCCTCGCTCGTCGAGAAAGGACTCGTCATCGTCATCGCCACGAGGCGGCGACCAAACCAAGAATGGCGGCGGCGTGCTTGCGGGTTTGAACGTTCACAAGAAATCGGGGAGCTCTACGAGTCTGAAGCGCGGTGAGTCGAAGAGCGACGCATCTACGTCTGTCGTCGTTTCGCGTGAGACTGTGCCAAGCCCAGCAGCTTTTGCTGTTGAAGAAATGCCGCCTGCAGCACCAGCGGCGCCACCGACTCCGGAAGAGCGACTGCTCAACACGCTGCGAGACTTTCACGCGAGCGCGGTGAGCTTCCGCGAGAATGTGCTGAAGCAGAACGACGACGAGAACCGGATCCTCGAGCGCAAGGTGCAGCTCGCGAACCGGCTGACGCAGTACGAGATCGACTTGCGCGATGTCGAGGCGCAGCAGCACCACGCGTGCGAGGTGGAAGACTTTGAGCGCGCCGATGCCCTGAACGCCACCATCAACAGTGTCCGACATTGCATCACGCTCACGGAAAGCGACGTCCGCAAGGTCGACAGCGAGCTCGCGGCATTTGTCAAGGCGAAGGAGAAAGCGTTCGCGAATCAGTTGCGAAGTACGCGCGGCACGCTCCGCGAGCTCGAGAAGTTCCGTGATGACCAGGAAGCCGAGCGCGTGAGCATGCGCAACGAGTTCAAGGAGTACGAAGTCAAGGAGACTGAGCAGCTCCAGTTTGAAGCCGAGCGCATTGACACGGAAATGCACCACGTGTCCGTGAACTTGGAGCATCTTGCCGCCGAGAAGTCGGAGATCGAAGCGACGATCGACGAACAATGCAAGGATGAATTCGCGGTGCAGGCGCAGCTTCTCGAAGAGAAGGCTCAGGTCGAAGAGGAAGTGCGTGAACTGGAGCGGAAGCTCAAGCTCAAGCTCGAGCGTGTGCGCGAGATCCAGGAGTCGATCAACAAAGCGGAGAAGGACATTGATGTGGTTCGCAATCGGTACTCGCGCCAGCTCAAGCGCATCGCCGACCGTGAATCTGGGATTCTCAAGACCAAGATCGAGGTCGAGTCGGACGTCGAACAGCTCAAGAGCCAGAAGAAGGACTTCCACGACAAGATCCACGAGTACGAGAACAACATTGCGACTTTTGGCAAGCGCATCATGACTGTGCGGAAAGAGATGCGCGCTGCGGCGTTACTCGCGAGTGTGCTGGAAGTCCAGGAGACGCGCCGCGAGCAGTCGATTGTTCGCAAGAAGCAGCAGACTGCGGAGCTGAGCTCGCTCTCGGACGCAGCGGCGATCGCCGAGCAGAGCTTTGTGATGCTGCGCAAGCAGCACGATGAGCTCGAGAAGTCGCTCTCGATCCACCGCAATGCGATCGCGTCTGCGGAGTCGATGATCCCGCGCCTCGAGCAGGAGAAGAAGACCGCTGCTGCGCAGCGCAACTTCAAGGACGCAGCGCGTATCTCGAAAGACATCAAGGCACTCGAGAAAGACCGTTCGACGGCCGAAGAAATGGTCGAAGTCGTGGAAATGGAGCTGCAGGATCTCAAGGAGCGCATCGACAAGCGCGAAGTTGAGTACGAAGAGAAGAAGGATGAACTTAAGAAGGTGGAGAAGCAGCTGGAGCTCACCACTTTGCAAGAGCTTTGGAAAGAAGCCAAGCACCTGCGCGTGTCGATTCGTAAGATGGAGAGGTTCAAAAGCGAAGGTACGGCTGCCGACAACGGTGTGGACTTCCGATCGTCCGCGCTGCTGCTCGTGCAGGCAGAGTACGACGCGTGTATGATTCAGGTTGAGGCTTTAGAGCACAAACACGATATGAGCGATCCGAACAAGGACCAGGACGACGAGATCGATGACGAAGACGATGACGAAGACGAGCTCTTTGATGAAGAGGACGCTAGTATTGTGCGCAACTCGATCGCGATCTCGCACATCGGTGGCGTTGGGACCATTGGCGCTTTCGGGAACGCCGATGTCGCGGATGCCAACGAAGTGGACTTGGATGCAATCGGCGACGGGTCGTCGGCGCTTGAAGACATCGCGTCGAAGTTGTCGGAACTGGAGATGCTGATTGAGAAGGCGACAGAGAATGAGGAATACGAGCTCGCGGCGCGCTTGGACGAGAAGATCGAAATGCTCAAGCGCCGCCAGCACTCGATTGTCGCGCTCGCCACGCGCGAGAGTCCAGTTGAGACAGCTCCTGAAGAAGAAGAAGACGATGAAGTGGAGGAAGAAGAGGAGGACGAAGAAGCGCACTACCAAGAGACGGAGCAGTACGAGACCGACGAAGAGGCTCCTGCACACATCTCTGCCCCCCACAATAATGTCCACGATCACGAACATGCTCACGATGACCAAACGGTCGAAGAGCTGAAGGAAGAGCTCGAGGCGTTGCGCGAACGCATCATCCAGGTCGAAGACGACATCGACCTGGCGACCCAAAACGAAGAGTATGAACAAGCTGCGGCTTTCGACGAAGAACTGCAGGAGCTGCGCGCTGAACAGGAGGAGATCCAGCACCTTTTAGACGCAGCGACGCCGAAATCCAACTTTTTTGGCACTACCTCGAGCAGCGAGTCGCAAAACGCCGGTAGTTCTGCGAGTCTGTTCATGGGACTCGGCGTGAAGCAGCCGTCGATCGAGAAGAATATTGACACTACTGTCAGTACCACAACGACGACATCATCTTCGGGCATGTTTGGTGGACTAGACGTGAACACCACGTCGCGAAAACTCTCTGGCGGCTCTGCAAACACAAACTCCGGGGCAACAGAAGGATCGTCGCTGTTCGGCGGACTGGAATTGAGCGGCGTGGGTGCAAACAACACGTCGCCACAGCAACAACAGCTTTCGAACCCACCAAGCCCAGTTGAAGACGCTGCGGTACCTTCAGCACAGCAGGAAGAAGTGGTCGTGGCGTCTGTCGCTGGTGTTGGCATCAGTGCGATCGACTCGCCCACGTCGTACTCTGTGACTGCGAAGGACTCGTTCTTTGGCAACTTGCAAGTCACTGGTGGTGGCGGTGTTCCATACTCAACTACCTCGAGCGACATGCCGTCGACGTCGATGTTTGGCGGTCTCCAGCTGAGTGGGCTGCAGTCTTCTCCGGAGATGTCGCCGGCTCAGTCGATGAACCACAAAGAGACGATGGACCACTCGGTGTTTAGCGGTCTCACCATCAGCCAAGCGGTCTCGGATCTCCATAGCACGGTCGAGAACAGTGCGAACGAGGAAGAGCACCAGGAAGCTGTTGTCGAAGAGGAAACACCAGAGTCCAAGTCGGTTCACTCGACCGAGTCGAGCAACGCCATATTTACGGGATTGCAGGTGACCCTGCCCAGCCCCGCACACAGCAACCACAGCAGCCAAGTGCAGTCGCGCACGGGGTCGTCGTCCAGCCTGATCGAGGACGAGCACTCGACCGACTCGCCCATGACGATCCACGAGCTCTCGGACCACAACTTGGCGACCGATGACGAAGGCAGCATGACGAGCTCGATGAGCGGCGTCGTGAGCCACGAGTCGTCGTTCACGGACATTTCATTTACGTCGACGACGATGACGAGCTCGATTACCATGACGACGACGACGACGACGACGGCGACAGACTCGTTGTTTGGTGGTCTCTCGCTCACCCAGCCATCCACTTCGGCGTCATCAACTGCCGCTGCTACTATTACCACAGTCACGACGTCTTCGACGGAGGCTGTAAACGCTATTGATGGCGCGGCGGAGGACGACAACGACACTTTTGACGACGCCAAGCAGGAGCTCTGAGCACAAGAAGAAGTTGGAGAATAGTGACGAAAGTGAGGGGTGAGGGGAAGCGTGTCAGTTTGGAGAAGAGAGAAGTCGAGCAAGCGTGGGGTGGATGAGGAGAACACTATAGCGTTTAGTATGAGCTCACTCCAGGTTTGACTCTGTCGCGGCGACGGACTGGCTGTTGATGTTGTACAAAACTACACAATGATGCAAAACTACAAGGAAACAAAGCAAACGGGAGAAACAAGAACAAGAGGAACAAGACAAAGAAGAATGAGTGCGGATGGAGGCGAAACTGAAACGAAGAAGCGAAAGAGAGAGAGAGAGAGAGAGAGGCCGTGAGTGTGTATATTTGGTAACAGGAATTCGACAGTTGTTCGTTCGTTCGTTCGTTCATGCCGCACTTCCTGAGGCGTCACTCGAAGCGCTTATTGCATTTGTTCATTCATTCACCTTCAGGTGAGCTCTGTTCATCGGATCAAATGCGCCAAACCATCATGCAGTTAGAAATCAAGTCTTCCACCTTTATATAAACGTCGATGTACCTCTTGCAAGACCAATGGTACATATTAGCAAGGAAAAGTGCGCTCTCGCTTGATTTTCCGGTGGTGGGTGGGTCCAAGTACTTTGTTTACGTTCTCCACGATTGCCAATGCCAATGGCGACTGACCCAAGTCAGTCTGAGTGAGAACAACACTTTCAGCGCCCAGGTCAGTCGCCATTGTGTCAGCAGTTGGCGCTTCTCACTCACAGGCAGGCGCGTCTTTCCGATGAACTAAAAGCTCCACCTTGTCCGCTCTTCTCCTTCAACAGATCTGAGTCGCGCTTCGCAACTCGTTGACATTTTACCCATATTAGCCCATGCCCATGGACTTGGATGGTTGTGGGTAATTCGTATTGGCCATGCCACTCTGAAAATCTTTTATATTGGTTTTTCACCTAAAATGGAGACCATGACTGAGCAACGAGCTATGCTTTTGGACAGTCAACAGTTCTTTTCTGAGAGAAATCGGCTTGCACTTGAATTGCGTCGTCCAGATAAAGACTGGGTACGGGTGGATTTACGACTGGAAAGCATCTACGAGTGCGGGAGTCTATGATGGATAATGGTATTATTTATCGTGGACGATCAAATGCTACTCACTCGCTGTAGTACTCTGCTCCATGCCTGCGAAAGCATTGAAAAGAAACTAGTCCCAATCCTATTTACTCTCTCCTCGCTCTTGGATTTTCACAGAAACCCTCGCACCCCACGCACGCAAGCAAACTCAATTCTCCCAGGGATTTTTTCTCTTATCAGGTCTCGTCAAAGTCACACACCAATACGACGTCCTGTGTTGCTACCGAGTCCAAGTAGTTCAACGACCCTGCCGTAAATCTATCAGTCTATATGTATTCCTCCTATTCGTATCTACCGTATCCAGCGCATACACTGGTCAAACTGTCAGTGATGCCCCTTGCTGACCAGTGTGTGAACTTTGTGTTGCACAGACGTACCCGCTGATTGCGTTCATGGGCGTTGGCGCGCTCATGTGCGTGACGTTTGGCATGCGCCAGTTGACCAAGAGCCCGGACGTCAAGTGGAACAAGGAGCTGCGCAGGAGCAACGAGATCGCGGCAGCCAAGGAGCAGACACAGTGGATGACGCACCGCAAGACGCTCAAGAACATGCGCGAGAACGCGGTGAACACCAACCGCTCGCAATAGATCTATACGATGAAGGGCTTAACAACATCTCAAGCAATTTTACTTCGTCAAAGTGTGTGCCATCGCTACACAAGTAAACCTTACTACAGTAGTAGTTAGTACTTCTATACACGCCACAGGATGGGCAGCGCCATTCGATGAGTTTGTACTTGCCCAAACCGCCACGAGCTGGTCCATTTTGCATACTCGAGTACAACAAGTAGGAACCTTCAATACAAAAGCACACTACTTGGCTCGTCCTGAGGCAAAAATTGGTGACCGTGGAGATATTTTGTGGTTTATCGAAACGGGTTGTTTTAGTCTGCAACACCACAAGTAAAATTGCTACTGCACGTCTCAGAGGTGCGCTAGAGGTTGAATCAATCTTCTCCAACCAACCAAACGAATGAATAACATACTAATGCTAAGCATAGCGCGCCTGCCCGCCCACTTCTTTGAGAAGGATGACGAACGCTGCGTCAAAGCCCTCAACTGGCCCTCGAGCAATTTCACAATGAGATCCCTCGGTTTCGGATTCGTATCGTTGGTATGAGAACGCGCTGCTGCATTCGCGAGCTCAGCCATTTTGACACTTCGAGGGAATCGAATCCAGCGAGTTGCGCGAGTGCTGTCCCTAAGCACACCCAGTCGATCTACTTTGAACCAAGAGACTCGTCCCGTATCCAAGCAGTACGCGGGGCTGAGCTCGATGATGTCCGTGCCAAAACGATGGATTCCGCTCTGAGACACTCCAGTGCTGCTGCAACATGCGTCGTGTGCTGTTGCGCGTCCGGCGCCTTCACCAGCACGTGGATATGGAACGCTCCGAGCGGCGGCATGTTCTTGCAGTCCATCCATTCTTCAAACGAAAAACATTCGTTCGCTGGTTCGTCCTCAATCTCCTATTTTTTGAACGCCGCTTGTGATGAATCCCTCCAGCCATCACCTCATCTTTCGCTCCCGACCAGACGCTGTTGCGTTGTGCGAAGGATTACTTCATCCCGTCGGTGCCGCGCTCGATCCCGTGCGACTTCTTGCTCCTGCTCAGCTCCAAGGATACCGGAAATTTTTTATTGCTCATCTCCGTCAACCGCCATGCAGAAAATCGGGGGCGGGAGCGCCATCTCTTTAGTCTCGTGTGTGTATCTGCTCAAGCGAATCTGCCAGCAGCAAGAAGCGACGAAGACATCCACTTCGCTGTTGGTAGTCACACAAAAAGTCAGCACCTCTGCGCATACGCAGCCGACCCATCCGCATGTTTCGTTCGCTCACTTCAAGCGCATTCGAAGGCACCTCGATGGACAATGGTTACTAGCATCCTGCATTTCATCGCTTCATCACTGTTGGGTTTTTCAGCACTGGAAGGCTGGAGGGGGGAGGGGGGGGGGGGAGTCAAGAGAAGGAAAGTCGGCTCTGTCGCTATGCGCACATACTTGCGATTGATCCCCCTTGGTCGATCCACAACGAACACAAAAACATCAGCGAACGCCGCAAACATGAGAGCACACTCACGTACATACCTGCCTGAAGAGGTTCAAAAAGCCAAAGTCGAGCCGTCCGCTCTTGTTCACAGCTGAACGAGATCAGCATTGCATCACTCGTCGTCGATGTGCTGGCCACAACTCGAGAGCGCTCATGATCGTCCAGAAGGCTGGTTCACTTTTCATCGATCGCATCCGCTCTCTCCTTTCCAGCGCAAATGTTTAAATGAGCGAGCGAGAGCACAAAGACACGCGCCGCTTGGAGACTATTGTGCCACTTTTGCATTTGCACTGTTGTGTTGAAGCGCGTTCTCAGTTCTCTGAGGGCTGAATGACGAATGTGATCACAAAGTTCAACCTGATCCTTTCGTTCTTTTCACTTGGATTCAGTATGGACAGTGAAAGACCTTTCAAGGTCAAGACAAAAAGTGGAAAAAAATCGAAGACCGACCGGCCATCCCCACTTCTCGACGGTTCGGTTCAACCTCTCAAGATCCAAATCGGTTTAGAAGGGTATATTAATATGTAGCATTACCCAACACCCAAATGTGAGTATATTGCTATCGTTTTAGTCAGGATATGTATTTTAGCGTCTTTACCTCCGATGTTGAAGTTGAAACGACGGAAATCCGCATTTTACAGTACAGTAAAAAGCAAAGCAAGAGGGAGTGAAAAGGAACCAGGTCGTCCCGATCACTCCTCACTCCCGAATTTCCACAGAAGTCCCCAAGCCTCCCAGCCCACGAGTCTCCATCACACATCAGCACAATGGCCTCCCGCGTTGCCGCCAAATCCTCCAAGTGGTTCAGCGACCCTGCCGTACGCATCTATTAGTTGTCTCCCTCCCTGTGCGAAGCATTTCGTTGTTCTTGCTGCTGACTGCTGGTTTTGTTCGTTGATTTGTGTTGGAAACAGACGTACCCGTTGATCGCGTGCATCGGCGCCGGCGCGCTCATGTGCGCGACGTTTGGTGCGCGCCACCTGACCAAGAGCCCGGACGTCAAGTGGAACCGCGAGATGCGCAAGAGCAATGAGATCGCGACCAAGGAGCAGACTCAGTGGATGTCGCACCGCAAGACGCTCAAGAACATGCGCGAGAACCCGGTGAACGCCAACCACCCGCAGTAAATTTGTATGGTTATGGTTTGTCATGCGCGGACGAGCAAGACGAGAAAGCTAAAAATGTGTAGTGCATTAGCAAACGCCCAGCACACGTTACCATCGCTGCCATCATAGCGCAGAGTGGTGCTAACGAAGTGCTGAACTGGCGCTTTGTCTAATTTGTCGGGTATCATATCGAAAACAAACACACAGATGAGTTGGTCACATTTGTCAACGTTTTATTTCCTTCTGAGTCTATATGTTCCCTGTGACGACACAAGCTTTCACAAATTTACTTCTTCATAGTTCGCAGCGTCGCTAAACAGCTCGCGTAGCAGCTTATGCGTGAGCGCGTGGCCTGGACTCGTCGCGAAGAAGTACCCGTGGAGCGGCAGCCCCGCGAGCCCAATGTCGCCGATGCAGTCGAGCAGCTTGTGTCTCGACCACTCGTCCTCTGGAAAGCGCAGTCCCTGCGGGTTCAGCACGCGATCTCCTAATGCAGCCGCTTCACTTGGTGGTGGCGGTCTCGTCACTTTGCTGAACACTACAGCATTGTCGAGAGACCCGCCGAGCGCCAGTCCATTTGCTTGCATCCAAGCGATCTCTTCTTCGAATGTGAATGTGCGCGCCGGTGCGATCTCCTCTCGGAACGTCTTGATGTTGGCTTCTGGGTCGTCGCTGAGGATGAACCGACAGAACTTTGTGCCAAGCCCTTTGTGCTCAAAGTTTACCTGTACCGACATGCTGAGCGTCGGCACTCGAACTGATGATGAAGCACCGCCGCCGCCCAGTGTCTCGGGCATGGGCAGCAGCCACGCGGCCTTGTCTTCTAGTAGCACCTGCACGGGTCTTTTCACCTTGATGCAGCGCAGTGGAGCTTCTGCTTGGTCTTGAACGCCCGCGTCTGCAATGGCGTCAAGAAACAACACACTCGAGCCATCGAGAATCGGTAGCTCAATCATACTTTTCTTCTGGTCATGCGCGCCTGTTCCAGCATGCACGTCGATGTACGCGTTCGAGATCCGTGCGGCTGTGAGCGCAGCCATCAAGTGCTCGATCGTCGATACGCTCGTTTCTCCGTTGGAACAAGTGAGCTGCGTGCACAATTGGCTCTTGCGGTCGTCCACATGCGAGATGTGCGCGCGCACCTCGTGCTTTTGCGCGCGGAAGACGACACCCGTGTCCGCTGCTGCTGGCTGCACGCGTACGCACACGTTGGTGCCAGAGTGCAGACCGACGCCCGCGAGCTCGAACGAGCGCGTGAGCGTGCGCTGCCACCTCGTGACGCCTCTGGTCGCTGCCATCCCTTTTGGTGACGAATTATTGGAGCCTTTGGCGATTATTGATAGGCGAAAATCTTCTCCCCATGATACAATTGATTATAAATGAAAAATAAGTTGGAGGAGTTTATAGCCAATAGATGATTAACAATCAATTGTCAATCGTGTGTGTGGAACCGACAAAGCCCGCTGAGACCTTTTGAAGGTACGCGGGACGACCCTCGCCTCGGATCGCGCTCGTCGCCGCCTTCCAGATGTTCAACGCGGCGTTCGTATCTCGCTTCCACAGTCTGGAACAAGTCTTACACCTGACCAGACCGTGACGCAAGATTATGCCGCTCCTGTACGGTCGAGGGTTCTCGCATTCCCGGAACGTCTACAAGTGATATGCGTGTGTGAAGAATGAGCTTTTCATTTCTGTGTGTGTGCCTATCCATCCATTATCTATCACCTTGGAAGCACACATAAAACTGGGTTGCCATGCATCCAAATACGTTTTCACAGGCTGTATTAGCATGCAACTCTATCTGAAACGCATTGTCAAACATTTATACTTTAGACAGGATACACGATCCCAGAGGTTTTCTCCCCATCCACATTTCCTCTCGCTTTCTTTCCCTCTTGAGAACAAAACACGAGCCGAAAAACAAAAAATGATGAATGAATGGGATTGATAGAGCGAATCTGCGAAAAGAAGAAGCCCAAGCGCCACGCTCCCATAAGCACTCGTACGCCTGTGTCTTCAGTGTGTGTGCATCTGCAACCAGTCGTCGCTTGCCCTTCCACCCGCGAGATCGCCGCCGTCCTCGTCTCGCGCCCCGTCCTGTCGACGGACCACAAGACCACGTGACCCCATTCAAATGGACCCGTGTGCTGTCGCTTCAACCAGCAGCAGAAGAAGCAGTCGAAAGAAGGAGATCAGCGCCCCCGCACCGTCATCATCATCGTCCCGCTCTTCCGCCAGTACGGTACGCTCCTCCAGCATCAGTAGTAGCAGCAGCAGCACTGGTGTGTCCAGTATGACTGCTCCGCCGCCGATCCAAAGGAGTGGCTGTGGAAATTTCTCTGGAGGGGGCGCCAGCGGCTTCTCTTCCGTGGCTGCTCCTCCCATTCAACGTCAAGGACTGCTGAGACGCTCTATGGAAGCAGCAGCAGCGACTGCTCACGAACGAGCTGACGCTGGACAGAGAGCGCAAAGACAGAGAGCAGCCACAGACCCTCGCGCGACTGCTGCTGCGTCGCTCAATCTTAAGAAGAAGCACGCTGACAGCAACAGAAAGACAGCGACCACCATCACAGGCGGCATGAGCGTCAGCGACGCCGAGAACTCACAGATCGGCTACGGCTACGGCGACTGCGCGGATTACTACCAGCTGCCGCTCTACGACAGCGACTCGCACTACGACGATGACGAAGATGATGACAATGAGGGTGAAGGTACAAATAATGAGAATGAGCTGACCGCGAGCGCGTATTTCCACAGCCAGCAGAGCGCCACCATTGGTAACAAGAGCAAGCGTCGGCGGCCGTCAAAGTCCTCCAAGACGCCGAAGTCCAAGCCCACGGTGCGCTGGTGTGACTCGAATCGCTCGTTCCTGTCGCGCGATCGGTTCGTGAAGAAGTATCTGTCGGACTCGCTCCTGCTCAGCAACAACAGTATCCTGAGCAGCAATAGCAACAACAGCACGACCAGCAGCTTCCGACGGCGCGTGTCGTTCTCGTCGTCGTCATCGTCCGCGTCGTCGTTTCGATTGAACCGTCACGCGCATGCGTCACACGCCCAGACGATGCTGCCGGTGTCGTCCTGCTACGTGCCGCTGCCGAAGAACGCCACGTGCGCTGCGGAGTTGGAGAACGACATTTTGCTGTCGTCCTCGGCGTCCGACTCGTCGCTTCTGGAGGACGCGGCGCTCGTGGACATGGCGCGCGCGTCGAAGAAGAAGATCGAGAGCGTCGCGAAGCGTCAGGTGATGGTCGGCAAGTGGAAGCAACGGTACGTAGGAAACATCAGCGGCAGTCACTACCAAAGCCCTCGCCACAGGAATGGACTGGAGAAAAGTGCGAGCGACTCCCAGGTGTACGAGTACCTGACGAGCGCCAAGGACCAGTACAGCGTTGTGGCGAAGATCAACTTGCCCTGCTCGCTGTTGGAAATCCAGAGTGTGCTGATGGCGCAAGGCGGGAGCGGTGGCGGTGACACCAGTCGTAGCACCGAGTTCCACCGGAGCATGGTCATGCTCTTTGGTGACCAGTACGTCTATGGGCTCAACGTGCGCAGCATCGACTGCGCGCCGTACACTCGGCGATCGTCGTCGGCGTCGACAGCAACAGGCATGGGGAGAAGAGGAAGCAGGGCGTCCACCAGGTCGTCGTCCAGTCACAATCAGAATACCAATCAGCAGAGTCAGCCACCGTCTACCCGACTGGCCATCAATGCGGTGTCGCTACTGATGAAGCACCGACTCGTGTGGAAGCAGCAGAACATGTCGTTCCTCGACTACTGCGACGAAAAGCCGCACGCCAAGACCGTCACGCGCGTGCTGCAGACCCTGGACACTATGGAGGAAGAGGACCAAGAGGATGACGAGAGTAATCACCAAGACGGGGATGCGTATCAGCAAATCAAGAGGCGGCAGTCGTCTCCGCTGCAGCTGCACGAGAGTCGCAGTCACGTGCGCGGCCTTCGCGGCCTATTAGCAGGCTACGTGCTCCAGGAGGACTCGGAGGAGAAGTTTACACGGCTGTTCTTCTACGCGACGCACAAGAGCCCGACAGCCGGAAAACTCAAGAAGCCCAAGAGAGTGACGGCGTGGAGCGTGCAGCTGCTCCGCGAGATGGTGAGCAAGCTGTGCACGCTGGAGACGGTAGTACTGCGCCGCCGGCTAGGCTTCTACCCGATCATGGACGTGCCCAGCAGAAGTCCTCGCAACAACAGCCACTACCACATCACCAGACACAGCAACAGCAGCTCGAACAACAGCACCAGCAGCGACGTCGCACTCCTACAAAATGCTGCCGCGTCGTGCTGCTCGTCCTGCTACGTGCCATTCAACGCGCTGCTGTTCCGCCGGAAGCACTTTTGCCACCTGTGCGGCCACTACACGTGTCGCAAGTGCTCGAGAGTGGAGCCGATCGAGAAAATCCTGGGGCTTATCGACCACCGCCGCGTGTGCGTGAGCTGCGTGCAGCGCGTCAACTACTGCGTGTTCAATATGGACGGCGCGTTCTACAGTCAGCAGCAGGAGCAGCAACAGTTGTACCAGCAGCAGCTGCAGCACCAAAAGGGGAAAGCGATGATGATGATGCTGAGCAACGACGGCAAGAAGCTCTCGGACGTCCCGGAGGAAGAGTTCCCGCCGCTCTTGGGCGAGGATGACGACGACCTCGCGTCCACGATCATCGAGGATCTCGCGCTCTTTCCGGACGAACACCTGGAAAACGACTTGGCGTCTGAGAAAGTGGCGACGTATCTCAAGAAGATGTTTGAACGAAGCGTCGGCGGTGGATACCAGCGGCAAAAGAGCAGGAGTCCCCTCAGTCAGCAGCAGCAGCACAACTACCCAGAGACACGAGCGGAGAGAACAGCAGAAACTGGTGATGATTATGACAATGCTGGTGCAACTGCCGAGACCACAAGGACGACGCCGAAAGAGGGCATCTGTCTCTTGGACAGGGCGCGCTCGAGCGCCGAGAGTGGGGGTGCAAACTACACCGCGGCACGATTTGCGTGAAGTTGTGGTTCGTGATAGTATGTGGATGGTTTGTAAAGGTCAGTTTGTTTTGTTAGATGTCTTGGTGTTGTGATGTTATGATGTTATGAGTTTCGAGATTTTCTTGTCTCGCCTGGCTATGGGAAAACGATACCGACAAACTCGCATAACAATCCGACCAAAGAGTGTGTTCCATTCGGCATCTTGTTGCGTGGTGTTGGAAGCAAACTGGCACTGTTCCGATTGAACTCGCGAAACAGATATGAGTGTCAAGTAGCATCTGGATGCAACTTACCCACAAGGTGTATAGTAGTGCCGCCAACTGACAACGTGAACCGCCTGCTACTTTGAACTTTTTGTTGCCCACCCGCTGACTTTGCTCGCCCGTCACCGACTTGTGCTCACGAGCAGAAGCATCGCTGCTCACTACCAGGCTTGAAAGTAGAGGGCAAGAGTAAACTTGGACTGTTACGACAAGAGGCTTCCCCCACGTTTATTTCTTTGCATCATTACCACTGTCGTCGCTATCATCGTCACTGTCGTCGTCATCTGCTGCTGCTGCTGCATCGTCGCTGTCTGAATCGTCATCAAGCTCGTCCTCCAGCACGCTCTTGCGCGGCGGCAGCGTATCGTTCTTCTCGTAGAACTCGCGGTCGACGAGCCGTGGCAGCGCCAGATCGATATAGTACTCCTCGTTCAGCAGCGCATCCACGATCTCATCGATATGCGTGATCTCCCAGCCTATCGCCATAAAAGTTAGTGAGCCAAACCGTTCACTCGTTCCACACAAAAGCAATCAAACTGAAATGGACTCAATGGCGTACCGATGACGTTGCGTTTGCGGATCTTGCGGTAGTCACTGTACATGGGCTCGAGCATCGAGTACACGTCGAGAGGCTTGCCCACGAGCCGCAGGTACACTGCGCCAAGCACCGTCACATATCTACACGAGCCATACACACACGCCATAAACTACCGTTAGCACCAATCTGTCCTCCACACAGCGCCACAGTTGACATAGCGAGAAGCCACAGCCCATAGGTATACGCACTTGTACTCCTCGTTCTGGATGAATTCGCGCACGACCTCGATCTCTGGCTGCAGCTGCAGCATCTTGAGAAGGAGGCACAGGAATGGCGTGGGCTGCTGGTTGCCGCCGAACGTGCCGCCAAAGTACGCGAGCTCGATGGCCTTGTCCACGAGCGTCTCGCTCGTGAGCCCGAAGCACTGCTCCTTCCAGTAGACGCTCGCGTAGATGCGGTTACGCATGATCTTCTCGATCAGGTGCTGCGGGTTCACGCCATGCACGCTCAGCGCGCTCGGGTCCGTCGCGTTCGACATAGTGGCGCGTGCTCGCTTGTCTGCAGCTCTTGGTCTTGGTGTCGTGCGCGTGGGCTTGATCTCCTCAACTCGATAACAATGTGAACAGGTGCGGAATGGGCTTACTGCTTCGTACCCAAATACAGGACCTATCTATTTACTCTTAAATTTCATATTTAGTTATTGTGTCTCTTCCAGTTCTCACTTTTAGACAGAAACATAACGAAAAGAGAGCCTCTTGAATTGCAACAATGGAAACAAGTTATTGTGTCTCTTGGGGTACATACAACACTGAGTGACTGGGTGTCCAAATTGGTGTGTCATGTTCGGAAAATCAATTGGCTCCAGCAGCTCAAACCAGCAGAAGCAAGACAGCTCAAGTGAAGAAGAAGCAAGACGATGGTGCTCTACGTGGTCGGACTGGGCCTCGGCGACGAGCAAGACATCACGCTGCGTGGTCTCAACGCCGTCAAGAAGTCCAAGAAGGTCTTTCTCGAGAACTACACGTCCGTGCTCGGCATCGAGCTCTCGCGATTGGTAAGTGGCAATGCAACAATACGTCATCATTGCTTCTCTGGTGCCATGAGCATGCAATGCGCTTCGGCCTGTGGATGCTTGAACAGAGCACTGGTACAAATGCTGTAGCTGTGTGCGTTTGTTAGAGCGAGTTCTACGAGCGCGAAGTGATCCTCGCGGACCGCGACTGCGTGGAGACCGGCGCGGACCAGATCCTCGAAGACGCCAAGGACGACGACGTCGCGTTCCTCGTTGTCGGCGATCCACTCTGGTGCGTTTTGTATATGAGATAGCAAGCACTTGAGATGCCTTGAGCGCCTACTAGCCAGCCGTTTGCTCATATTGCGATTGTGATATCGTGTCGACATATGTAGCGCGACGACCCACTCGGACCTGATCATCCGCGCCAAGGAGCTCGGCATCAGCGTTGAGGTGATCCACAATGCGTCGGTCATGGGCGCCGCGGGTTCGTGCGGCCTGCAGCTCTACAGCTTCGGCCAGACGATCTCGATCCCGTTCTTCCGCGACGAGTGGCGTCCCGACAGCTTCTACGAGAAGATCCTGTACAACAAGAAAGGTGGCATGCATACGCTGTGCCTGCTCGACATCAAGGTGAAGGAGCCGGACTTTGAAGCCATGTGTCGCGGCAAGATCGTGTACCTGCCGCCGCGCTTTATGACCGTGAACCAGGCGCTCGAGCAGCTCATTGAAGTCGAGGAGAAGCGTCAGGAGGGAGCCTATAGCCGCGAGACGCAGTGCGTGGGCATGGCACGTTTGGGCCAGAAGAACCAGACGATCATCGCCGGCACCATGGAAGAGCTCTTGACCGCCGACTTTGGCGCGCCGCTGCACTGCCTCGTGATCGCCGGCGACGTGCACCCGCTCGAAGAAGAGGTACAAAGCCAGCAGCGACATTTGAAATGGGATGGATGGGTCCTTTGGATGTTCTGCTCGTCACTAACGTTTGGGTTGTTGCTGTGGATCTTGTATTGTGCTACAGATGCTCAAGCAATTCCGTCTCACGCAATAGAAAGCAAGGAGTCCATGCGAGCAGAGCTAGACATTTTTCCATTGTAAAACTTCATTTTTGTGCGTGTCTGATTAGATTTGTTACCCCTCTCTTATGTTGTCGTGCGTGGCATCCTGATCGGGCAAATGGAAAGGAACAAGCCCTCTAAACCCTAGCATATAAACTGGAGGTGGCGTGTGTTCAACCAACCTCGCAGCCTCCAGAGTGTCTCGGGATCTGGATAGTTTTGTTTGAAACGCGTGACCTCTTCTCAGCAGTCGTAGGGCCTTGAAGAAAGTCTCGAAGACATCCCGGCCCTTGGAAGTCAAACTTTTGCATCACGAAAGACTTCTTGAAGACCTCCTGCTGGCAAAATGCCGACGATCCTCAGCCGCATAATTTGTGAACTAGAGAACCAAGATCGCAGTCTGGCAAGAATGAAAACCTTTCTAAATATCATTAAAATGCACATTTGTATTGGAGAATCCTTTTTATAGTATACCAGGTGGGTTCAAGACCAAGTCACCCACATACCCTCTCACACATATCCATCATTTCCTTTTCTTCTCAACATCCATTAGAATATCTGAGATCACCATGAGATCCAACTGTCACTGCCTCTGGTCCAGCTCAACTTTCAGATTCCCACCTTTCCCATTGCTTCATTCTCCGATTTCCTTTGATAAAGGCACAGCCACTCAGCAAGCCACTCACTGGCGTCCCCAGTCTATCCTGGATCCCAACCAACGAACACCAGCAACCATGTTGACTCTCAAGAAGCTCGTTCTCGCCGCTGCGTATGTGACGCTTGCGTTTGGTGCTTCCGCAGCCGAACTCCCTCAGCAGAACAAATAGCACCACTTGCGGTCGCTTGAGAGCACCGACTTCCAACCCGGTCGCATTGTTGCGGCCGCGACGGATGCTGAGAATCCCAGCACTCCGGCTGTGACCCACCAGGAGTACGAGTGGGTGGACGAGCCGCCAGCCAGCTATGGCGCCCAGGTAGGCGAGCGAGAAGAAGTAGATGACGCTGTCGTTATGGCGGATACTACAACTGCTGAAGGGGAGGAGGGAGACAGTAGCGAAGACAGCAGAGACAGCGAGGAAGAAGACGGCGCTCCAAATACTACTTCCGCTCTGACTAAAGAGCAGGCGAATGGCCCACAAGAATCAGAGCAAGATTTCGCTGCTGTGGCTGTTATTACTACTGCGAATGGTGATGCGGACCAGGGAGACAACTCGGAGGACTCTGTAGAGTATGCTGCTGCTGCTACGAATGGTGGTGATGACCAGGAAGTCACCGTCAACTTGGAAGGAGAGAATGAAATCGAAGTAGACGCCACGCCAGGTGACACCATCGATATTGACATCGAGGACGCCAATTAAGGGAAACCGAGGTGTCCCGAGCGTCGTTCTCTTAAATCTGTGCAATGTGTACATGTAAATCCACAGATTTTTGAAAACCGAATCACACTCATTCACTCACTCAGAAGCACATGCATCCACGCCTCACATGCTCAAATCCTGAATCGCGGTCCACATTCCACCGTCCTTGGAGTGCATTGCCACCTCTCGTATAATTTGATCTCCATACTTCCTATAGTCCGCTGGGGGCGGCCCCAAAAACTCGATTCTCGAAGTCTTCTTGTGTCACACCTGAACTCCTCGTACGTCCGTGTCGTAGGCAGCACCCGTCCTGAAATCTTTCCCCAACCACAAGCCCAGCCCGCCAGATCTTCACCTTCCATGCTAAGGCGCACAGGCCGACATGGAGAACATGTCGGATGGGACGAGGTACAGAGACTTGGCAAGGGAGACATCAGTTAACTAGCTGTAATCGCAAGTACAGTCAACCTCAAAAGAAATCGTAGACATAAATCGTCTTGTTGGAGTTTTGAAAAGAAAGAAAAATCACATTGATGTTTACACAAGCAAAGAGCAAAAAATCAGAAAAATCAACAAATGAGCTCTTCAAGTGTCCACATCCAGAGGACACGCAAACCTACATTCCTGCTGCTTCTCAGAGAGAAACTTTTTAGAGACGGCGGTCGTCCGAGGAGTCCTCCGAGGAGTCCTCCGAATCTTCCGAGTCCGTGAGGATTACGACGTCGCCGCTGTTGTCGTCGCTGTCGTCGCTGTCCTCGCCGTTGACGTCCACGTCAATGTCGACGATGACCACGCCATGGTTGTCCGATGGGTTTGGGGTCTTTGGGGAGTGAGTCTTTGGCGTGTGGGTCTTCGGGGCGCTGGTGACGACTGGAGTGGTAGTCTTTGGAGCTTCAGTCTTTGGTGCCTCAGTCTTTGGCGCCTCAGCGTTCGGCTGGCAGCCGTACACACCGGTGATCACCTTGCCACAGTGCGCGCCGTTCGGCAAGCCGTCCTGTGGACCAGGGCAAGCACCAGTCGAGATGTCGGCAACACACGCCTGG
>JAADVO010000243.1:0-40816 GCA_023335655.1 Globisporangium spiculum | reverse complement strand
GTTGCTCTGCTTCACGCAGGCAACACCAATCGCACTACGTGCAGATTGCCCCCTGGTCACGAGTCCTTGTGGAAGGTGTTCGCACACGCTTCCTCACTCTGTGCACCGTGCTGCGTAACTCGGGCACGCCCGGTTACACTTTCCCAGTCTTGCCGCCAAAGCAGCGCGGCTGTCGCGCTGTTCCCATGAAAAGAAGAGGAAGCTTGTAGGATCCATCAGCATTGCTGGCGAGAGCCGCTGTCAATCGCTTTTTTACCTTCTTCCGCCCTGCGATTTTGCCATTCGAGATGGTGGTTGTTGGCAACATACAGGAAAGAAGGCAGCCTCATCCATGTTAAACGTGTCTCTTTTACTATATTCGCTCGTAACTTGTTGCAACTCACGCCACCCTAGCTAAGCTTCTTCGGAGCTCGCGAATGCTGCTTCTCCGTGGACGCGCCGCGGTTTAAGCCCGTGGCGCTTCTGAAGTTTTTGCAGCCAGCCCTTCGAAAACACCATCTGCTCCAGCGCTTTGTTGGTGGGCAACGTAGAGTCCTTCATGATTTTGCTGCGTACCGTGCTCGCCTTCGCCCGAACGATGGCGCCGCTGACATATGGAAGCTCCAGCTGCTCGCACAAACCGATCCACAGAACGAGCTCCTCTTCCAAACGAGGGCACGTCACCTGCCGATGAATATTTGTTGTTGCCGGGATCGCTCTGTTGTCCTGTGCTCTCTTCTTAAACAGCACGAATAGTGCGGCTGGCGACGGTGGGTGCGGTAGCCCGAGCTCCACGCGTACCCACTCACATAACACACGCAACGACTTCTCCGGGTGCGCTTGGTGATGCTCACACAGCGCTTACTTATGCTGGTGGTTAAGACGGACGCGTTACCTCTTCTTCGACATCCTTTGTCACGTGTGCCTGACCTCGGACTCGAGGTCAGGCTCTCATTTTCATGTAAGTCAAATATATACAGTAAGAAGTAACTAGTCAGATAAAAATGCAGTTGCAGGTAGGACACCTGGATAGGAAGAAAAGTCGAATCAGTTGAAGAAAAGGATAGGCATACATGCAAGGAGGCTTAGATGTAGTGCGAGCGAACTAAGTCCTCCATTCAATTCACTTGCCAATTTGTCATCAATTCGCCGCCTCCTCCTCCGGGTCCACGCCACCGTTCTCCGACTTTCTACCAATCAAGTTCCGACTTTCCAACTCTCGACCAATCAGTAAAAAGAAGACCCCCAAATCGTTACATCCTTGCTTGGCTGCTGCGGAGCTCGTTTTCTGTTGTGCCAAGCATTTTGCGCGCTGCGCACCATTTTTTAAACATTGAAGAGTGAATGTCGAGTTTTGACAACTGGTTTAGAAAGAGTGCTTGTCATTATTAAATTAGGCTTGCGTTTATCACTGGGAGGGATGACTGTATTCCTGCGCGAATATGAAAGTGCGCATTCATATGGCAGTGTTGAGCCAAATCAGTGCTTCTGGTGTAAATGGCCCATGGTTCTGATACTATCTGTTTCTGTTCAATCTTGGCTCCCGACTTTAAGAGGAAGTTTAGCTCTGAAGCGCTCATTTGACTTTTCTGAAGGGACTGTGTGCTATATTTTCATCTGGAGCCTGACAAATCAAATGTGGTGCGGCCCAGATTGTTGAGCGTGAATCGCGTAAATGAGGAAACGAAGGCGTTTCATTAAGTAAAAATGCATTTGGATATTTGAGCGTGACAAAAGCTGGCTGAGAACGTCTCGTCTATGTCTCTAGCATCAACATGCAACTCCTCGTGATTCATGTCGCAGATCTAAACACAGTCCCGCTTTTGGACATGCTACATACAGTACAGTACGAATTCATCTTTTGCACCACCTATTTGGTCATGCTTGACCAGTAACTCGCTTGCGCACGTCGAAATCAGTGCTGTGATTTTATACTGGGTAATCTGTACCCATAGTCACCCATTTCGCAATGGATCAAGCCATTTACATGTTATCTTTGGTTGACCAGTTCATGAAAGAACGGGTAGCGGTGGGTGTATGAGTACTGCGATAAAGGTGAATCCATATTCGATGCAGAACAGAGCCCTCCTACTGTACAAGTCATCTTTTCCACCACACCTTCAGAAGCCAACTGAGGTGTGGCACATTTCGGTAGACCCTGACGACTAATCCGCCGCCAGCGCGTGCGTCGACATTCGAAAAGACCAAGGTGGCCAAATTCCAGGGAGTTCACTCCGAGAATGCAAGTGAAAGCGTGACGAAAGATGCGTGCAATCACCTTCCAAATGTACACTTTTCCACGTGCGTCGTCTGATTCCGAACCACCAAGCCTATCTAAATCAATCTTCAGCCTTTGATTGACTTTTGCACCGCCAGGGAAAGCGAAACGAGAGCGGCAGGTAGGTGGAAAGAGTAGGCATACTGTGAGCTTGATCGCTCTCGCCTGGAGGCCGGTCAAGTGCTAGTACCCCGAGAGACATTTCACTTTCGCTTCGCGTCGTGCCCCTCCCGCTTTTGCTTTGCGGGGACTCTTGTGAACCAACCACAATTCCGCTTTTCGCTGCTTGCTTGTTTGCCACGGCAGACAGAGGATCGGAAATGCGAGAGACATTCCAGATCGCGCTGGCGGTGGTCTTTCTCTTTCGCTTCGTCAGACTTTGTGATTGGCATCATCTCTCCGATTTTCATCGCAATGCGACGATCTCTGCCGACCACACATTTGTGTGTCTTTGGCGAATTGGCACTTGCTGCTATCAGCGACGCCAAATCCATCAAAGTGCCCAATAGTGCTCACGCACGCAGCACCTGACCTGCAGGTGCACACAGCACATTCGATGTTTCCATTTTCCATCTCGATCCTTGTTTGATCAGTTCCTGGTTCCATGATCTCTGTTTGGCACAATCGAACGGATGGTGGAAGTGTCCCGATGCGAATCAAGTCAAGGTTGGATGAATACAAGAAGGGCAAAAAGCGAAAGCGACACACGGGAGGCTCAACAATTGTGTGAGCTTGGCTCGCGGCAAGAAATGATACTCGATCACCAGCTTGGCATCATCACCAGATGTCTCAGGATTACATCGCGTTCTATGTCCGCCTGCGTTTCAGATTCCATCAATCGATCCCTCGCGTTCCATTGCGCAAAATTCCGATCCATTTATCGTTTTCAGCCAATCAGGAGGAAATATATCCGTCGAACTTCGAAGTAGGAGTGATGGTCTCGATGGAAGGTGGGTTTCCGTTTGCCAAAAAGAAAGGGATGGCTCTTCTCGTTTTTTGTGTATTTTTGTGTATCGGGGTTGCAATAGGCGGGGTATAAAACTCGATACAAAAACGCACAGTGCACATCTCCCCGCCCGCCCCTTCCTCCTCTCCTCAAAAGCAAAGCCCGCATTTTCGATTTGCTTTCCCCTTTTCCGATCGCTCACTCGGAATTTTGCGGACTCGAAGCGAAGCGGACGACAACCAGTCGCGCCGCGTGAAGAGACTCGTCGGAAGAGAAAGAGAACGAAGCGCGTGGACTCCCTGCCGCGCGTGTGAAGAAAAAAGAGAGAGGAAGAAGAGAGAAGTGTTTATTAACGCGACCGGACGCAAGTAAGCGTTCGCTGTTTGACTGAAGAGAGCAACATGTGGCTGTTTGCGGGAGTGTGCTTTGCGATCTCGACGCCGTGGTTCCGCACGCTGCTCGAGACGCTCTTCGCGGAGCTCACGATCGTGTTCTACAACTGCTTGTCGGTTGTTGCGGTCGTGCTCGCGTGGGTGTTTGTCGGCGCCGTGGTGCTGTCGTTCAAGAAGACGCCGCCGGCGGTGACTGGCGCCAAGACCTCGACTGTTGATGTTGTCGTGGCAGAAGAAGGAGAAGAAGAAGAGACGGAGAGAGTGCAGCAGAGCCGATCAGCGCCGGCGACGAAGGCCTCGACTGTGTTTGCCACCGGCAACTCGCTGATGAAGACGCTGTTCTTTGCGTCGACGATGCTGTCGCTGAGCATGGTTGTCGGAGCCGGTCAGGTGGGCAAGACGCTGACGACAACGCGTCATCTGCAGACCGCAAAGGTTCCATGGACGCTGGCTGATAACGAGACTGCGTTGGCCTCGCTCAGATCGCAGCTGACGATGTGCAAGTACTCCAAGGTCAAGGAATGCATCGACAACCCGACTTCGTTTGCCGAATTTGGAGTTTACAAGAAGCAAGCAGGCCACTGTGCTGCCTTCGACTCGGCGTACATGAACGTGTCTGGCAAGGGTGCAGCTACCCCGAACCGTTACTTGCCAACCTCGGTCCAAGACGCTCACGCATCAGGTTTTGAGAACAAGTTTTCGGAGTGGTCATCGACGAACCGTGACCAATTCCAGGTGGACTGCCCGTTCCTGTACAACGAAACGATCGCGAAGGGCAGTGACTATCTCTGCTGCACGCAGACCCAGTACAAAGGCTTGCAAACTCAAGTGCGCATGATCCCAGGTCTCTGCAATTCGTGCAAAGAGAACTTGCGCAACATCTTCTGTCAGATGACGTGCAGCCCAAACAACAGTATGTTCCTGGAGATCGACCAAGTTCGCATCGTGGACGGTGATGATGATCACAAGGGCGAAGTCTTCCCTGCCATCGAAGAACTGACGTACTTCGTCGGCAGCGACTGGGTTCGCGACATTTACGATTACTGCCAGAAGGACAGCAGTTTCTCGTACTTGTGTAACCCGAAGAAGAACTGTACGGACGGCTTTGGCTTGATGGAGTTCATGGGTGAGTACAAGTTCAACACGATCGGCTCTCCTCTCCAGATCAACGTGACAACGCTTCAGAAATATTCTGAAGAGGAGCAGAAGGAGATGTTTTGCGCGTGTGGGTCGACGAATGTCACTGGCTGCTTCTCTCCGATGGACACCCATTTGAAGTCATGTGTTGGCGTCTGTGGTTCGTTGTGTGCCGTTGATGCGAACGACAAGCGCGTGTTCCACCCTGCGTGCTACGGAACTTCGACGTTGACTGCTGTTGACGGCTCGACTGACGCGACCCCGGCTTCGACCATCGACCCGAAGTGGCAGCCACTGATGTCTCACATGGCCGAGATTTTGGAAGAAACGGACTACGAGGTTCTCAACTACTTCTTGGCGATGCTTGGCGGCGTGATCGGGCTCGCGTTGATTCTGGGCTTCCTGTACATCACGTGTCGCAAGAAGAAGTACGGCGCCGCCGCGAGCTCCGATCACACTCGTCCTGGTCCTTTTGTTGCCAGTGCTGCAATGGAGGACCAGCGTTTGAGCTACGTCGACGATCTTGTGTCCGCCACCATGAAGCGATGGGGAACGTTTGTGTCGACGGGCAACAACCCTTTCAAGGTCATCAGCATCGTTATGATCGTCCTTATCATCTGCATGATCGGTCTGACCAAGATCGAAGTGGAGACCAACCCGGTGAAGCTCTGGGTTGCCGAATCCAGCCGCCCATACAAGGAGCGTGACCACTACGGCGAGCTGTTCATGCCGTTCTACCGTTCGCAGCAAATCATTCTGGTGCCAAAGGATGGAGGAAACATCAACCGCGTCGAGTACCTGAAGGAGTCGATCCGTCTCCAGCAGATGGTTGCTGATGTGACCTACGGACCTGCCGATGCTGCGTACCCTGAGCGAGTGACATTGAGCGACATTTGCTGGAAGGTCACTGGCACGACATGTACCGTGAACTCGATCACCCAGTACTTCCAGAACCGCATGGACCACTTCGAGTTCTACGAGAAATATGGTTTGGCGCTGGATCACTTCAGCCAGTGCATGTACTCTCCTTCAAACTCGGACATAGTTACCTGTAGTACGTTGTCAGCCAAGTTGAAGGCCGGTGACTCGATCCCTACAAGCATGAGCGACTGTTCTTGTTTGGCTGCCTTCGGCGCTCCGATGAACTTGTACAACACGTACTTAGGCGGATTCCCGAATGGTGCGGCGGATAACACGACGCTGTACCTCGAATCGCGCGCGATTGTCTCGACTGCTTTGGTCTACAACTACTACGACGATGACTTGAACGACCCGTCCGTGCTGTGGGAGCGTGAATATATCAAGCTGTTCAAGGAGGAGTCTCAGCGAAATGAGATGTTCTCGATCTACTTCATGGCGGAAACCTCTGTGCAGGATGAAATCAAGGAGGAATCGAGTGGTGACATGCTTCCAGTGATCCTGAGTTACTCGCTGATGATCATCTACGTCTCGCTTGGTATCAATCGCTGGTCCTTCCAGAAGACTTTTTTCCAGACGTCGAAGATCTCGGTTGGTTTCCTCGGTATCTTTTGCATCATGCTTGCGGTGGCGTCGACGATCGGCCTCTTCATGTGGTTTGGCGTGAAGTTGCAGTTGGTTATCATGGAGGTGGTGCCTTTCCTGACGCTTGCCATCGGTGTGGACAACATCTTCCTGATCGTCCACGCTGTGAACCAGAAGCACGACGAGCTGCGCGTGGCTCAGCCTGATCTTTTTGTTGGGCTTGAGAATGACGCGAACGCTGTCCGAGACGTTGCTAGCAAGGTCGTCTCGGAGGGTCTTGGCTACATCGCTCCAAGTATCTTCATGGCTTCGCTTGCAGAGTCGGTCGCGTTTGCGTTTGGTTGCATTTCGCCGATGCCAGCTGTGTTGTGGTTTGCGGCGTTCGCGTGTGTTGCTGTCGCGATCAACTTCTGCGTGCAAATGACGCTGCTCGTCTCGATTGTGACTTTGGACAAGCGTCGTGAGCTGAGTGGCAGATACGACATTGTCTGCTGCGCGCGTGCGTCGGGTCCAGCCTGGACGCAGCCTGAAACTGCCGACCAGCAAGTCTTGATCCAGCCGAAGACCCCTGAAGAGGACGAGCACGCGTCGGGTGCTACCCCTCAGGTTGCGATCCACATCTTCGACCGATGTGTGAACGCCTACGCGTGGTTCCTGTCGCTGCGAATCGTGAAGCTGCTTGTGCTTCTGGTCTTTTTGTTCTGCACGCTGATCTCGATCACGTCGATCGAAAAGCTCGAGCACGGTCTTCCTCAAGCCGAGTCGATGCCGTCAAAGTCTTACTTGACAAACTACTTCAACGCGCTGGACGTGTACTTGGCGACCGGTGCACCGGTGTACTTCGTCGTGGAGGGCGGATACGGGCGTAATCCTGAAGTCTTCGATCTGAATAACCAGACTATACAGTCGAAGTTCTGCAAGTCCAAGTCGTTCTGCGACGATTTTGCCATCCCGAAGATTATCGACGCCCTCGCGAACGAAGGCAACCGCAACGTCACTCACTTCAGTGACGGCACGACGTACTCGTGGATGGATGACTTTTGGGGATTCGTGAATCCAGACAGTGAGTGCTGCCGTGTGGACAGCAAGACAGGTGCGTACTTGCCGATTTTGGACGACAACGCGACGTACACTGCCGCTCGTCCAAGCAACCCGACGTGTCTCGCTGCCAAGTCGACTGTGCCTCCTGTGCCAAAGGACTCGTTCATGTCTCTCTTCAGCATTTTCTCGACTGCCAGCGCTGGGAACTTGTGCTCGTACGGTGGTGGATCGATCTACCGCGGACAGTTCAGTTTGGACGACAAGCCGATCCCTGTGGTGACGAGCAGCACGCCTCAAATCGTGCTTAACAAAACCAGCTACGGCAACCAGATCACTGCATTCTCGTTCATGGTTGTGTCGACTGCGAACCCAACGCAGCAGCACTTCATCGATGCGTACGCTCAGGCGCGCCGTGCCGCCAGTTGGATCAGCGACAAGACCGGTATCGACGTGTGGGTGTACTCGTTGACCTACGTCTACTTCGACCAGTACCTCACGGTTGTTCGTGACACGTACACGCTTGTTGGTCTGTCTCTGGTGGCGATCTTTGTGATCCACGCGATTTACTTTGGTGGCATTTTCTACCCGCTCGTGATTGCGTTGGCGGCGGCGAACATCGTGATCCTCGTCATGGGCTTGATGCGTCCGAACGACATTTTGCTGAACGGTCTCTCGATGGTGAATTTGATCATCGCTGCTGGTATTGGTGTGGAGTTCTGCGGTCACTACGTGCGCATGTTTGCGAAGGCACGTGGTACTGGTGACGAGCGTGCGAAGATCGCACTCCGCAAGGTGCTCGTGTCGGTTCTTTTCGGTATCACGATCACGAAGATCGTGGGTCTGAGCGCGCTGACGTTGGCTGACTCGCGCATCTTCAAGAAGTACTACTTCCGCATGTACATGATGGTGGTGATGTGCGGTGTGCTGAACGGCATGCTGCTCTTGCCGGTGTTGCTGAGCGTTTTTGTGGACGTGAAGCAGTTCTTCGTGCAGAAGCGTCAGGAAAAGAACGAAGCGGGGGGCAACGGCGGCGACTTGCAGGCGAGCGAGAGCCCTGCGTACCACGGCGTGAACAGCGCCAAGCTGGTATCACCAGCAGGCGGTTCTGGCGCGACGCGTCACTCGAACAGCGAATAATGTACCAACAGCATCAAATGAAGAAGAACCGGATGACCAACGTGCCTGGATATTGTATGCATGTATCAAAGCCAATCAGCCAGCCAACCAGCCAGTCAACCAGCCAGCCAGCCAGCCAGCCTGCCAGCTAGCCGACCCTGAAACGAAGATTCGAAGTGCTCCACAAGCACAAGAGAACCAGAAAAAGTGACAAAGAAAATAATGAGGGTATGTAATGAAGGGAATCAAGTGGCATTCACGTGACGTATTGCGCTCTGTGTGTTGTTGCATTTTGCTTTTGTTTCTTGTTTGCTGATGCCGCAACCCACTTGTCTTGTAGGAAAAAAACAAGAGGCAACATGGCAATGGTGATACATGATGCATGCTACGAGAATCGGAAGTGGCTTCATCTGTTAAACGCATCTTTATTTTTCATTCATTCATCCAAATTACAGCGTGCTGACTTCGTGGGCTCAATCTATTTCATGAGCTCTCGCTCCAGATCCAGGTCTCGCACTGTGATCGTGTACGACGACGGCTTCTTCTCTCTATTGTCCACGTCGGCAATCATCTGATCAATAACAGCGGGCGTCGCATCCGTGGGCACGGTCTTACCGCAGATCTGGAGCACGGCCTGGCCGAGTTGGAGGAGCCCCGACTTCTCCGCCGCCCCCGAGCTCGAAATGAACTGCCGGATGTACACTGCTTCGTCCTTCAAGTTGCCAAACAGGATGCCGAGCGGCGGCTTCGGGAACGTGAGCTCTCTCGTCTCGACGGTCGACAGGAATGTTGCCTCCTTGTCGGATACACTGATGGCAGGCTCTACACTTCGCTGCTCGTCCTCTATTTGTTCGCTCTCAGCGTCAATTCTCGAGCGTTCATCAGTAGTACTGCTACTGCTGCTGGTAGCGCTTGTCTCTAATGCCACCCACGCTCGCATGGCCGCGTACTGCTCGGGCGTGACAAAGACCGCTCGCATCGGGTGCTGCGTGTCGTCTGAGATGCGCTTGAGCGTCTCCATGATGCAGGCAAAGCTCTTTTGCGTAGGCGTGAGCATCGACACGTCGTTCACGCGCACGAGCACATCGCCTTTCGCCACCACGTGGCTCTTTTGCGCAAACGACGGCACGCGCGCAAATGCCGAGATGACGCAGTAGTTGCGGCCGTCGGCGGCTTCGTCTTCATCCGACAGCTCCATCTCGATCATCGGCGGCCACTCACGCAGCTTCACGACGCCGTCGGGACTCGGCGCAAAATGCAGCGACACCGGTCGCTTCTTCGTCTCCTTCAGGATCTGCAGCGTCTCCTGGAGCGACTTGAAGCGCAGGTCAATGTCGTTGATCCTGATAAGCAGCTGCCCCGCCTCGATCTTGCCACTGAGCTCCGCCGGGCTCTTCTTCCCGTCCGCTCCGGGCTCCGTAAACCCGACGACGATCGAGCCGAACGGAGAGATCGGGCGGCTCCGCAGACGGAACCCGAACGGCCCGTCCTGTTTGAACACGACCGTGGCATTCTGCGGTCGCGGCACCACGCGCTGCAGGCGGTTCACCGTCGTGTCTTCAGGCGTCAGCGAGAATCGCAGCGTGAACGGCAGTGGCAGCTTCTTCTCCAGCAAGTCCTTGAACTCGTCCAAGTTGAGTTTGTTGCACGAGAGACCGTTCACCGCCAGCACGCTCGCGCCGACGGGGACGCGCAAAAGATCCGCGGTCATCATGTATTGTTGGAAATTGGTGGTATTAGTACCAGCGGTGGCGTCGTGGTCCAGTACGCGGCTGACAACCACGTGTTTGTTGAGCACAGCCTTGGAGAACGCAAACGGCACGCTGTTGCGCTCCGTGAAGGAGCACTCGAGCTGGTTTGGCTGGATGTCCACCTCTCGCGCGCCGCGCCAGGGACTCGCGGACGGCAGGTCTTCCACGCGGATGTCCAGCAGCTGGAACACCAGCGGCCAGTACTCGTCCATCTGGTCGTTCAGCGTCTTGAGCAGCTTGATCATGTGGCCCAGCAGCTTGCTCTCCATCGTCTTCGCCAGGTACTCGCGAATGAGCTCGGCAAACACCGACGCGAGCAGGTTGTACACTGCGCTGAACCAGCTTCCCTGGACCGTGATCTTCAATTCCTGCTTGATCTCAATCTCCATCGAGTTGAGCACCAGAGTCGGTCGAAACTCGCCCATCTCCTTGTTCACGACCTGCTTCTCCGCCTTGAAACCCAACGAGATCATGCCGCCAGTCAGCTCTGCGTCTGCGAGTCCACCGCCATTCAAGTACGGAAAATACTTCTGTGCAAACGTCCACTGGAAACCTTTCAGCAGCGCCGTGAGGTGTGTTGCGCGTACAGTGAAGAGCTCTTCGTCGGCGACCGTGCCCATTCGGACCTTCACGCGCTCTTTCCGCACACGGAAGTTCGAGAGGTCAAGGTTCGAGATCGAGTACTCGACGCCCTCTTCCACGCCCGAGATCGTGTCGACGTTGATCGTCGGCAACACCGACATGAAGAAGTCCAAGCAGTGGTCCTTCACCTGGTTCACAAACTCCTGGCGCTTCTCGCGGTTCTTCGTGATCGTCGTCCCCCACTCGGCGAGTTTGTCAAACTTCACTTCCGAGATCGCCTTCGTCACGTTCTCGCAGAAAGCGTCCGGGTTGTCGACCGACTGCACAAGTTTCTTCGCCTTCTGCAGCAGATTCTGTCCCTGCGATGTCTGTTGCATCTGCGTAATGTACTTCTCTGTCGACTCCATAAACACGCTCGCTCGCGCAGATACCTGTGGCAGCAGCTCTTCCGCTTTCGCGATCAATTGGCTCGGATCCATTGCTGTGAGCGATGTCACGCCCATCTTCGCGCTCGCCAGCTTCTCCAAATGCGCGATCGTCTCCTGAGCTTTCATGAAATCCGCTTCATGCTCCTGCAACTTTGTCAGCAACTCGGTTTGCAGACTGTCCTGATGCAAGGAGCTCTTGAGCTTGTCGATCTTGGGTTTTTGCGCATTCACTTTCGACTCGAGTGCCTGGAGCACCTGAGAGAGCACAAGCCGCTGGCCCTGTGGCGAGTGATCCACCTGCATCTTCTGCTTCGCGAGCTCGAGCTCTTCGTTCGCCTTGGAGCGCAGGTTCTGCTCAAAGTCCTTCATTTCACTGCTGTTTTTCAGCTGGCTGAGCACTTTCGCCGCCTGCGCAAAGAACGCCGACGAGTCCTTCCCGTCGAGCAGCTCACTCTCGAGCGTCTTTTTGGCTGAGAATGCCATGCTCTTGAGCTTCTCCAGTTCGTTCGCACTCGCGACCTTGATGCGGTCTTTCGCCTCGGCGAGCGACGGATCGAAGAGTGACGCGAGCGCCTGCGAGTACTGGTCGCCGTACGTCGCGTTCGTCGACAGAAAAGAGATCGTCTCGGCGTGCTGCTCGCAGAATTGCTGCACGCGCTGGTACGTTCGGTGGGCCTTCTCACTCAGCAGATTCGCGTCCTCGCGCGTAATGCGCCCCTCAAACTGGCGAAAGATCTCGTCGGCCGACAGCGGCTTGGGCACTTTCTCCAACAGCCGCAGGTCCACGCACGACACGTCTTGAGGCTGTAGTGGTAGACAACAACAACGCCAAAGAGTCACAACTCCATACACAAACTACAACAATGCATACCAAGTGGCTATTAGCAATGTCAGCACAATATGGCGCACCACAATGTATCCGGTGCCTCCAAAGTCGAGCTTGACCACATACGAATCGCTTGATTTTCTATTGCGTTAACGGAGAAAGAGCAATTAGGAACCAAACTGTAGACAATACAAGAGCCCCACAACAGCAGTGATGTATCATCTATTGCCACACACCTATACTCGGAGATGATGCCGAGTCCGAGCTTCGTGCGCACGCGAGTCGCTGATGCCAAGCGCAGTGCATTTTTCTAGCGAATCCACACACACACACATCCGCAAGGTGTTAGCATTCCCATCAACAACCACTCACTTCTCTGTTGTGTTCATGCCGCGTACCTCAATTAAGCGCGTCTCGCCTTCGCTGTCAGGGTCGCTTTCTCTCAAGCGCACCTCGTACTTTTGGTCTCGAATGCTGCATTTAATGCACACCACAAGCGCATCGCGTTAGTACCATTTCCTCGCAATATAACACATTGCCGGCAGCAAGGATATCAACGATATCATACCGTACAGAGAGAGAAAAAACAAACGGTACTCACTGGAAAGCCTGCACTGTGCCAGAGGTGCCTTTGTTACTTGTGTCGCTGTCTGTGAATGGCTCGAACAGCACGACCGTGTCTCTTGGGATTTCGCCGCACTCGAGCATGCGGAACTCCGGGATCAAACTGCCGCGCTATCATAGTAAGTATTGGAAACGATTGAAAAAAAAAGCGACTTGAGTTAGACACGAAGAGCTCCATTGTGGCTGACACAAACGCAGCACAGTGAGAGCCTGTCGCATGAATCACGCACCGTTGCATAGAGCGTCGCGCCGAACGCGAGCTCCACCTCCACATGGATCTTGTGGTCACTGCTCAGCAGCACCAGCACAGACACATACACGTCACAATAACAGCAGCACAAGCGTGAGCCTTGTATCAAACGATGAAGAACATACAGGTTTAGCACACCGAGACAACTCCATTTGTACCTTAGCGAGCGCACAGTGCCAGAGCCAAAAGGCGTGCGCACGTGGTCGCCTGGTGCGTAGCGCAGCGCGTTGGCGAAGAGCGGTGGCACGTGCGCCATCGGATGAGCGCAGCAGGGTGCGAGAGAAGGACAGAGAGAGCGAGACGGGAGGAAGGGACGCTTGCGCAGATCTCGCGGAGAAATGAGAACTGGTATCATTCTCATTCTCGTGAACACTTGGAAGAGCCGCTCACTTTTTTCTTCCGCTGGGATTACGCCAGTGTAACCAAATCGTAACCAGCTGCAACCTGACCGTAACTAGCTCTCATCTGGAGCGAGTACTGTACTGTATGTGCTGATGGTGTGCTTTTAATTAGAGAATATCAACCAAAACTGTGCTTTTGACTCAGATTCGGTGCGCTCCACGAAAGTCTGCACCATCATTTTATGACCCGATCAAAGCAATCCCTTTTGAGCTACACAATACTACCACAATCTGAAGGTTGACGCATCAACATCAGAACCGAATTCGCCCAACAACGAAAAGATGTCGATCGCGCGTTACCAGCTCGTCGAGTACGCGCTCATCGCCGCGTGCGCGTGCGTGCTGGCTGCCGAGCATTACCAGCTGTCCTTCACGAGCGCGCACCAGTACCTGTTAGTGCAACTGGTGCTCGCAGTGGGCATCGCGGCGCTGCTGCTCTCGCACCACACGCGGCGCGAGATCTCGCCGCTGTACATCGCGGCGCTGGCGTTCGTCTCGCGGTTCGCGGTTCGCGAGGAGATGCGCTGGCTGGGTGACGGCTTGCTGTACAAGCTCGCGGTTGCGGGGGTCGTGGTTGCTGCTGTGTCCGTGTGGCTGTTCCCGTGGCCCGACCTGTCCGAGCTCCACGGCGAATACAAGACGATTGGCGTCACGGTCGGACGCTTTGGCGGCATCGAATGCCGTGTGCTGTACCCGTCGGCGAAGACACCGTCTGCTGTGCCGCCGACCGAGCGCGCATCGATCTTGCATCATGGAGAGCACTTGTTGAAGGGAATGAGCGTGTTCAGCGGCATCCCAGCGTGGGTATTTGGCTGCCTGCGCAGCGGGTACTTGGCGGCGCTGCCGAACGCGCCAGTGGCGATCCCGGATGCTGAGAACAGCGAGACGAAGAAGAAGTGGCCTGTGGTGATCTTCACGCACGGCCTGGGCGGCTGTATTGACGTGTACTCGGCGATCACGCAGCAGCTTGCGAGCGAGGGCAACGTGGTCGTGGTCGTAAACCACTGCGACGGCTCGGCGAGCGTCACGCGCACCGAGGACAACCGCATTGAGTACTACCAGAAGATCACGCCGGAGGTGCGCGACAACGTCAATGGCGCAGGCTTCAAATTCCGCAACACGCAGCTGTGCCAGCGCGTTCAGGAGGTGCGTCGCGTGCTCAACGCGGTCGTGCAGGAGCACAAGACCCAGATCGAGCAGGGCAACAGTACCAGCAACGTGTTTGCGCTCGCGGATGTGGAGAATGTGAGTCTTGTAGGCCACTCGTTCGGCGGCGCGACTGCTCTCACGACCGCGCACTTGGACGAGCGAATCCGCGCTGCGGTGCTTTTGGACGCATGGATGGAACCGGTCGACGAGGACGTGAAGCGCGGACTCGGCACACGCGTGCCCGTGTTCCACCTCATGTCGGAGCACTTCTTCAAGTGGAACACGAACCTCGTGGACATGAAGACCCACGCAAAGGGCTGCACGCACGTGCACTCGAAGCTCACGGTGCTGCTCGGCTCGCGCCACAACAACTTTTGCGACCTACCGATCTTCTCGCCGCTCGTGAACCGCCTCATGAAGGCCGCGGGCAAGATCGACCCGAAGTACGCGCTACATGTCGTGAGCCAGCTGTCGGCGGCGTTCTTGCGCGGCTCGTACGCCGCGACGATCGCGCGCTTCCCAGACGTGGTTGAGGTGGACGCAGTGGTGACAAACTCTTCGAATTAAGTCAATGAGTGAGTGGCCCTGATGAATGGCATAGAAAGAACCATTTCCAAGTGTCACCTATAAGAAACATGCAATGGAAAGTTAGTCAAATGGCTCAATTGGGCAGTTGTGCGAAAAATGGTCCTTTGTTTCTTTTTCGCAAACTGGCGCCTTCTATGGGGAACCGTTTTCGCTCTCTGGTCAGCTTAGCAGGTCATCGGCATGGATGTTGGCTTTCGAGAGCGCCTGGCGCAGCAGCTCGTCCATCTCCTGCTCAAAGTTGTCCCCACTGCCACCGCCTCCAATGCTCTCTTGCTGCTCGACAACCGGTTTCAGGGAAGAACCTGCTCTAAGCCCCTCTAGAGGCCTCTTCGAGTTGGCTATAGATGATGAAAACTTGGCCCCACCTCCACTTCCAGTCTGGAGCTTGCCCTTGGCCTCGGCTGCCCAGAGTGAGAGCCGCGAGAGCGTCATGAACGACACGCTCTCCTTCATGTTGCGGTCGCTCTGCTCGCGCTCGCTCTCGTAAATGCCTCTGTCGTCTTCGTCGTCGTCCATGTCACTACTGTTGCCTGCATTCGCAGTGACGCTGTTCATTGCTGCCGCCAGCGAAGCGTACGATTCTTCTCGGTCAAGCTCAGCCATGACCCCCGCGAGGCTCTGGTACTCAAGTGAGGCAGCTTTATAACCTAGACCACTACCATTGCTACCAGTTGGAAGGGCTGACGATGGCGCTGCGAACGTGTTCTTGCGCTGCTGGATGCCCATGATGATCTTCTTGTTCGAGTCCCCGCCGTAGAACTCCTTGAGGATCACGCCGCGCTGGTGCGCGAGCATCACCTGCACGAACTCGTCCTTGTCGACCACGTGGTCGTCCCCCGCCGCGCGGTTGTAGAGCGCTAGCGCATCTCGCCGATCGATGTCGGGTTCTAGGACAACCACAATCTCGCAGAACTCCCGGAAGTCCAGCATGCCGTCACCGTTCGCGTCCACGAGCGTGAACATGGCGTGGATGTCCTGTATTTGCTGCTCGTAGATCGTGAACCAGTAGTTCATGAGCTTTTCGAGCACGAGGTCGATCTCCACGCCGCCGCTGCCGCTGCCGCTACTCCCCACTCCTCGGCGGATCTCGTCCTTGAGCTGGTCGAGCGGTCCTCCGGGATCGTTGCGCGTGAATGAGAACACCAGGTCGATGGTCTGGCAGACGAGGTCACTCTTGACGGTCGTCGCCCTGGGGCTCATGAAGATGCCATCGCCGAAGACCGTCTTGAGGTTCTGCGCGATCGCCACCGCCTGCTTCCGACCTTTTTTGTACACGCCAGCTATGGGCACACATGCAAACAGGAAGACCTTGAGAGTTAGTCGAGGACCCTTCAGGTATCTAACGCAACCTGCTGTGGAACTAGGTAGCACTACCATACCATTGAAGATCACAACGACGACAAACAGGAAGAAGTCGATTCCTTGCACCGAGCACGCGTGCGACTCGGGGTCCAGCGAGCCCGTGAGCAGCCCAAACGTGCGCACCCGAGCACTTTCCTAGTAGTAATGCAATGCAACAGTGTTGTCAGTGCAAAATCCTCACGGGCTTTCACGCCTGTCCTAACTCAAAGCACCTTTGCATGCTTTCGGATCGACGCGTCGAGGAACACGAGCTGGCTGGTCGCAAGATCCTTGAGTCCGTAGTGGAGCACGTACATCTCCATGATGAACTGCGCCAGGTTGGAGCGCAGCTTGCCCACGTTGTCGTCCTGCACGTCCTGGAACATCTTGGCCTGGTAGTACCCGACGATGATCGCGTGGAGCTCGTTGAGCGTAAGCGGCTTGCGCTTTGAGAGGATCTTGCGGATCTTAGACGACGGGATCTTGGCCTGCTCGATGATGCTCGCGATGCCCACGCCGAATTTGTTGGTGCGGCGGTTCTTGATGATCAGATCCTCCTCGTCGTTGGGGCCGACGAGGCGGCGGCGTGACGCGCGACCCTTGCCATTACCACCTCCCATGCCACTGCCACTGCCAGTTCCATTCCCATCTTCATAATCGTCGTCATCGTAGTCGTCATCGTCGTAGAGAGCTCCTCGTCGATTTGTCTGTACCTCTTTCTCTTCGCGCTCCACCTTCAGCATGGCGAGCTCTTGGCGCATCGACTCCATCTCAAGTGTGTGCTTGAGAGTGTTCTCCTGGGCTTCAGTTGCAAGCGCATTGCTCTTGAAGCGCAGACTCGCGAGTGTTTGCTCAACTTCCTCGAGTTTCTTTGTGAGCTTGGTGTTTTTCTGCCTTTCCGACTGGAGCTCGTCCATCACGTCGCTCACGGCCTCGAGCACTTTGCGATCCTGGTCGCAGATATCGTCGTCGTCGAGCAGCAGCGCACGTGATGAGCGTTGAGTGCCGACACCATTCTGTTGAGATTGCTGCTGGCCGGACGCTACCGCCGCGAGCTCCTCGGCGGTCTTTGCGCGCAGCGTCTCTGAGATGAGCGACTGGAAGCGCGTGATGCGGGATACGGAGCGCTCGAGGATCGCGTTTTGTTGAGCGCTTGAGCTTAGAAACACCTCTGATCGGATCTTCCTGTCGTGATTCAAAGCATCAAACAGAACGAGCGAGCTTAGCCACGTAGGGCCACAACAACACCTAGGTATACACATATGAAAGTACGGTACGTACTCTGTGATTTGACTGATCTCGTCCTGGAAAAACTGGTGGAGCAGCTTGTCCTTCTCGTACATGCTCATCTGCTCCGTGATGGAGAAGAGCGTGTCGGCGGTTACGTGTGCGCGCAGCGACTCGATCACACCGAGCACCACGCGCTGCTTGCCCGGGTCGTCGATGTACTGGAAGTTGTGTAGCACGACATGGAGCTTATCGTTGAGATCCTCCTCGGCCGTGTTGCGGTGCGAGATCTTGTCGAGCCCCTTGAGCTGGTGCCGGTGCTCCAGGTCCTTGATCTTGCCCAGCTGCATCTGCTCCTCCTTTAAGCGGTTCTCGTAGAACACACGCTGCTTCAGTATGTCTATAGTTCACACAAAGCACAGAGCAGAGCACCATAGCCATTCAGTTGCTGGGAGGAACCACGCGGCATGCAGGTGCACGACAAGTGTAGCCATGTTGACGTCAACATGTAACCATGCCACGCTAATGTCACTGTGGACTGTACTGTACCTTGACTCATGTGTTCGCATTGCTGCTGGAGCTGATTCTGGTTGTCGTAATACGTGAGCAGCTGCGAGAAGCACTCAAGCGCTTCGATCTCGCCGTTGCCGATCGGTAGCTCGTCGTGGTTGACAAAGATCGCGGCGCCGAGGTCGCGGCAGATGCGCACGAGGATGTGCTCGTGGCGCGCGAACACGCTCGTGGCCTTGCACAGGCAGTGGAACGCGATCGCGGTCTGCAGCCGGTTGGGCTCGGGCTTGCCCTGCGTGAGCACGCGGCTCTCGCGGAAGAGCATCTCACAGTAGAGGAAGTAGGACGAGAACGACCGCGTCTCGTTCTCGAGGCTCTGCAGCCAGAGCGTAATCTTGTCCACGTCGCTCGCCGCCAAGATCGCGCGGCGCGTTGTTCGAGAAGTCCTGGGCGTCCTCGGCGATGATGGTGACGATGGATAAGGCGCTCGTAGAGACACGACGCTCTCGGGTGGCAGCTCCCCCACGGGCGAGTGCGGTCGCAGCAGATGCAGGTTGCGCAGTTTGGTCGGCGACGCTGGTGATGGTGCGTGAGGGTCCGACGGGTACTCTCTCTGAAACTCGAGTGGGGATAGATTCTTTGCTTGGCTTGGACCTAGAGGCAGAGGCGCAGCTACTGGTCCGCGTGGACTGGGGATGCAAGTCAACAGACCCATGATTGTCGAAGCAGAAGATGAAGAGAATGCGTCACTATGCGCTGGTACCCGCGGCGAACGGATCGTCATCGCTTGCCGTGGAGATGATAGTGATAATGATTGTGGTCCATTGAGATTGCTGTTGCTGCTGCTGTTGCTGAGATTGAGGTTCTCGGCAATGTAGCGCTGGAAAATCGAGCGGTCCTCGACTTCGCGGAGACTAAAGCTGTCAGCATCCACGTAGCGCGGGAAGAGCTGCGGCGGCGGCACGGGCGTACGAGAGTTATTGCTGTTGTTGTTGCTGGTGCTGTTATTGTTTGTGAGGCGGGGACTGCACAGCCCAGCACCACTGCCGTCTTTCTTGCTCATCGTTCCATAGGAGTGACACCTTGGTACTTGATGCCCACACAGCCGTCCTAATTATGAATTGGAGCAATCGAGCGTGAAAGGTCGGTCGCACAACAACGGGTCATTTTCAGCTCAGTATTGAAATGATACCCAGTCAGCTCGCTGGTTAGGCTTCACGATGAGACCCAGGCAGGCAGTAAGTAGCTCAACTGCACGTATTCACAACAGGCATAGCACTGCGTCAAGGTCTCCGATGGACATAGACTGTGTGCTTTTATGTCAATGGGACTCATGTATTCAAAGAGCGGCTACGAGAAGTACTGTTCTAGGTTATAAGGGGTGCTAGGTGACGGCGGCGACAGACTTCTCCTCCTCCTTGGTCTCCTCGATCGCGACCTTGCCGCTGATGATCTCCGGCACGGTTTCGGCCGTCTCGGCCTTTTGTAGCGCCACGAGTGTGAAGCGCAGGTGCTGCGCGATGATCATCTCGTGCATCTTGGTGCGCAGCCGCAGCCACTCGATCTCGCTATCGCTCGGGTCCGGAAAGAGCTTCTGCATGTGCTTCTTCGTGCGGCCGTAGAGTGACAGCACGTGGTACGCGTGCATCACGGCCTCCTTGTACTCGAGGTTCTCATACTTGACCACGATGCCGTCGTTGCTCATGAGGATGTAGGACGAGAAGCCCGACTTGGCCTTGAGCTGCTTGATCACCTCGTCGATCTCGTTCGGCGCTGCTGCGGCCATGGTTTTTTTCGCTGTGTGTGGGTGTGATTGGGCGAGGCGGGAGGAGCTCGCCTGCGCTTGCTGTCTTGCGGGCTTTCGCTTGGAGTGTATGTGGATCGAGAGTGAGCTCAATAAAGAGGCAGCAGACGACTCTTCAACAGGCGACCCTCCAGGATCCGTGCGACTGCTCGCTTGTGTAGGACTGACGTGACAGGGAGATCTTGGAAGTGCGTGGCATGAGGTGGCTCTTCTCCATGTGAAGTGGTCGATGATGGCTTCACAACCAGCATGGGCATCGGACATCGTCACAGATGCTTCGCTCGCTGACTAAGAACGCGCATTTTAGTGCTACAATCACACATACACACGCGGAATCAATCGCACGCAACGCGTATCAAGAACGCAACGCAAGGAACAAGACACACACACACGCATGTAGATAGCATTTTGAATCAGGTAAAAAGGCAACCTGAGTTGGTTCTGTCATATTCACAACAGCATTACTATACTAAAAAATGAGACTCGATTGATCGGTACTGATGTGCAAGTGGGGGAAAAATGGTGGTGGTTGGAAATACGCACACATTTACTTGGACATCATCATCTTGACGAACTCTTCGTAGTTGATCTGACCGTCGCCGTCAATGTCGGCCTCACGGATCATCTCATCAACCTCTTCGTCAGTCAGCTTCTCGCCCAAGTTGGTCATGATGTGACGCAGCTCGGCCGCCGAGATGAATCCATTGCCGTCCTTGTCGAAGACCTTGAACGCTTCCAGGATCTCCTCCTCCGAGTCGGTGTCCTTCATCTTGCGAGCCATCATGGTGAGGAACTCTGGGAAGTCGATCGTGCCGTTGCCGTCCGCGTCGACCTCGTTGATCATGTCCTGCAGTTCGGCCTCCGTTG
This sequence comes from Globisporangium spiculum, assembly GCA_023335655.1. NCBI lineage: Eukaryota > Oomycota > Peronosporomycetes > Pythiales > Pythiaceae > Globisporangium > Globisporangium spiculum. Next base: position 20,076 of record JAADVO010000243.1, on the reverse strand, counting down.
GGTTCTGGCCGAGCGAGCGCATGACCGTGCCGAGCTCCTTGGTCGTGATGGTTCCATCGCCGTCCTTGTCAAAGAGGGAGAACGCCTCCTTGAACTCCGCGATCTGTTCTTCGGTCAACTGGTCAGCCATTGTGATGGTGTGGGGTGAGTGCTTCCGGGGGTTCTCTTGCGTGCTCGAAGGGAAGTTTGGGAATGAGAGACTCGGAGAGCAATGCGGCCGATGGCTTTCCCTTTTGGCTTTTTGCCTTGGTCTGGTGCAAGTGCAACAAACAAATAAGAGTGAGAGAGAGAGCCAGGAGAGCCGCGTTTGACTTGGAGTTTGTATACTGCCGAGTGGGTGCGCGCGATGCAGAGTGATGGTCTGTACGCGCACAACAACGACTCGCTTTGGTGCGTACAAAAAAGATCACGACAACAACAAAAGATACAACAAAAGCACTTGCAGTTTGTATGAAAAATGGACGACCAGAAATCTGTACGCACCACGGTGCGTACACTTTTGCTGCCTTCTGCCTGATTTTTTGAATGTCAGCTCAGCCATCAGACCTCAAAACAAACAACCGAAACGGACGACGACGAAGCAACAGAGCGACCACAACAGCATGAGCTCGCGTCGTGCGATTGATTGCGCTCTATGACTCCACGAGCGTGTACAATTTGGCGATCGCATTTGAATACTTTGTGATTCACCTTGCGCTCCTCTGAGGAGAGAGCTCTTGTGGATGATTCTTCCAAATCGACGCCAGCATTTCCATCATCATTCGATCCCTCTCGATCGTACAAATCATGCAAGGATCGAGGTTCAGTCTGTTTGATGTCGGCTGCACACACACCACACACACACACACACACTCGATGGAGCCTATTTCGAATGCACCTGTCTTTCATGCTGCCGGATGCTTGCATTGCGGTTCAGCTTCCCTTTACTTTTGCAAGCGTAAGAAGTCTGCAGTTCCGCTACGAAGACGAAGCTCAAATTAGCTCACACAGCAAGACATATCAAACCGAAGCCATGTGGACGGACGGACATGTGGACGATGCCCGATTAGGATTGAGACGGCTCGTTTGTTTCTCAGAAAAGTCGTGAAAGTCAGAAATCACTTGTCGAAGCTGTCCAAATTGTCGTAGACTCACAGATCTACTTTTAGGGCAATTTGAGAGCAAATACTCCCTGCTCAACTCAATCTTCGCAAAAGTATTGCTCGCCGCGAGTGGTCGAAACCAAGGCGATACGATGTTGGTAAGCTGGTAAAAAGGTCATAATTACCGGTATTTCGTATTTGAGGCCGGTAGATAAATCGGGATTTTGATATGTTCGACTGCATAGTGGGACCAAGATGCACGTTGATGTCGCCCACCCAGGAGATTCAATCGGTATTTGACCACATTGAAGAGGTATCACGAAGTACGAGGCTCAATTAAAATAGGGAAATACCATTAGGACAGCTTCATCAGGACGACTCCAACTTGTCCTAATGGTGTTTACAAAAACACTGTGCGCTCGGTTCCAGAAGCACCCCTTTCAATGCAAACCCCTATTTGAAAGCTCACTTGGGGTCTTTTCTGCGCCACGATTGGTTTCCATAACCGTGGCGTCTTTGCCTACGTGGAAAGCAGCGAAAGAAAGCAAGCGGCAGCGAGCGAGCGCGCGAGAGGAAGACGCGCGCGTACACAGGTAGGAAGGCAAGCACTGCGTGAACGAACGACTTCTGCTTCGCAGGCGTGCAGGCTTCTTCTCTCTTCGGAGGTCCGCCGTTCGCTCTATTTATACGAAGTTCGTCCAGTCAAACGCGGCATAGCAGGGCGAACATACGCAAGCGAAGCTCACGTCCATCGCCAGACAGACCGAACAAACCCAACGAGTGCGACGCCCAGCCACACTCACTCATACACAGATACAAGCAAATAGACACACGCAAGGATGCGCAACTCGCTGTGGTTCTCGTGCTACCTGATGACGGGCGCGGCGATCGTCGTGCAGTACGTGCGTGAGGCGTACACGCGCGCCGCGGACGTGTGCGAGATGTACCCGAGCTTCCCGTTCGGCGAGACTCTACGCGAAGAGCTGTGGGACCACACGACGCTGCTGCCGATCGTGCACCGGCCCATCGCGACGCTCATGCTGCTGGTTTTGTACGCGCTTGCGTACGTAGTCATGCACTTCAACCTCGTAGAGCTCGCGTGGTTGCTGCTCGCTGAGGTCCTCTCAGGCCGATGGATCCACCACGCGCTCTTCGTGGTCATCCCGAGCTAGTAAGTGACAGTTGCGCTCAGTGCAGTTGACTACTCATTATCAACACGTGTCGTATGGATCGTTGCGAATATGCTGATACTGACTAACTGTGACCTGTGTGATTGTATGCGTATGCGTGGTGCAATAGCCTGCCGTTCTTGGCCGCGGAGCCTGGCGTCCCGGAGCTTCTCTCCGACGGCGAAGAGGACGAGAACGACGCCGCGTTCCGCAACGAATTTGGATATGAAGATGACGACAGCGCCGCGCCAAGACCGCCCGTGAACGCGACCGAGTGCCACCGCGCGCTCGAGAAGCTCATGCAGGTGAAGTTGCAGTTCGCGGACCGCGAGATCGAGCGGCCGGACGACTGGCTCGTGTTTGACCCTCAGGAAGGGCTCGTGCTGCAGAAAAAGAAGATGCAGAAGCGAGACGCCGAGCAGGTGGACGATTCGCTATTGGCCGTCAATGGGAATGGCACTGGTAGTGCCAGTCACAAGTCAGAAGAAGACCCCACAATTGCAGCAGAGCAGCCGTGTTCTGTGCAGAAGCAGAAGCATCTAGACGCACCCGTAGGGATCGAGAGTCACCACCAGCAGCAGGGAATTAGACAAAGATAATAGAGTTTTGAGCAACGAATGAACGAATGAACGAATGAACGAATGCATACACACGACCAAGTCCATTCGCCCATTGTTCTTCTCTATTTATCTACCAGTCAGTCTCTAATACACAATCTCCTCTTCTAGTGGTCGCGACACCTTGGCGATCTGCTTCCAGAGCCGCACGGAGCCGCCGACCGCGAAGCTCATGATGCGCTTCAGTAGCTTTGTCTCTATCAGCGGGGCCTTGAGGTCCCCACTGCCCAGCTCACAGCAGAGCTGTACGCTGTGCATGAGCGTCTTGGGGGCGATGCGGCCCTGGGACTCGAGCGTCCAGGTCCTCAGGTTTGACACCGCGCACTGCAGACTCGCGAGCGAGAGCCCCAGCAGCTGGTTCTTCCTGGTCCACGTCACTTGGCCCTCTCCGGTGATGAAGATGAAGTACTCGGCGTCCCAGACTGTCATCGCCTGCTTTTGAACCATGCACTGGAGGCGCAAGTGCTCCAGACACCCGTCAAAGCCCTGGTTGCCCGGCGCTGGAAACATGCGGCTGCACACCTTCGAGTTGAGCACTTCCTGCGGGTAGAACGGCCGCAGCGACTGCATCACGACTTCGTTGTGGCCGCACACCTTGCCGTACTCGCCGCCCCACTTGTCCAGGTCCGCTGGGTTCTTGTTCGGTTTCCACTCGCTTAGCTTGTCGCCCTTCTTGGATGACTTGAGTACCGCGCAGAACTTCTTACGCAGCGCCAGTGACGACGCGTCCTTCGAGGCGCCGTGACGCACGCTCCCATCCCATGCGCCGCCGAATTGGCTGCCGCTGGCGGCGTCCATCCACTGGGTCTGCGCGGAGAAGCGCTCATCGCCCAATGACGCGCCAACCGACGCGCTCAGCGTCACGAGACCGAGTACCTCGAGCTTCTCCTTGCCGTTCTGGTTGTTGTCCAATGAAGCGGTGCTGTTATCCGTACCTTGTTGTTGGGACTTCTTGGCAGTGGGCACCTCGAGCTTGCGTGCAACGAGCAGCACGAGCTTCTCCGTGAGCGCCTGCAGCCGCTGCTCGTCGGGGCTCAGCACTCGCTTCTTGCTCTTGTTCTTCTTACTACCACCGTCCTCGTCATCACCATCTCCACCACGGACAAAACCACCATCGTCGTCATCGTCGTCACTGAGATCCGCACCCTTGGCGAGCTTGGTCGCCCATTTGCTGTCCACGTCCTTGGCGTTGCTCTTGCCCAGGCGCTGCGCGATCTCCGTGATCTGGGTCGCCAGCTTCAAACGGGTGGTCACCTGCTGCAGCAGCGTGCTGGTCAGCTCCGGACGGTACAGTGACACGTCGCCACTGGTCATGACCTGGAAGATCACCGTGAACTTGGAGTAACTCTGCTGCGGCGCGACGTTCACGAGCAGCACGTCGGCGCCTGTGCAGACCGTCGTGGCGCCCGCAAAGTGCTCCGTGGTCACGAGCACGATCTGCGACGCCTCGCTGACCTGGTGCATGCTGCTCACGAGGCGGTCGATGCTCTCCTTGCGCTGCCCCATCGTCATCTTCTTGTGGATCGCGATCGACTGGAAGCCCAGGTGGCGGAACGCGCCGGCCATGGACTGCGGCGTGAGCGCCGCGTGGTTGTTGGGGATCACAACCACACAGCTGCGCTTCGCGGCGCGCGAGAGCGCGATCCAGTACGCACCGGCGAGCAGGTGCTCCTCCTTCTGCACAATGAGCGAGATCGGCTTCTTGAGTCCGTCGCTGCTGCCAAAGAGCCCCGCGGAGGTCACGACCGAGGACACGGACGTGGAGATGACGGGGCTCTTCTGCGGCCGCTTGCTGAACTTGCGCGGCATACCGCTGGAACCGTCCGTACGGTCGCTATTGTTCTGGCGCTTGCTCTTCTTCTTGTTTCCGCCGCCATTGGACGCATCTGCGCCATCATGCTTGCGCTTGTTGGTCTTGTTGCCCTGCTTCTGCTTCTGCTTGGACTGCTTGCTGTTGTTAGATGACGCTGATTTCTTGAGCACCGACTGCATGAGCATAGGGTTCACGACCACGAGGCCGCTGTTGCTGTTGCTGCTGCTACCTGCTGGGCCATTGCCGCCTGGACGCTTGGGACCATTGCCGTTGCCAGAGCCACCCTGCTTCTTCTTGCCCATGCTGTATTGCGCTTTTGGATGTTGGTTGTTGTTGGAGGTTGGTGGACGAGTGCCGTACTTAGCAGAGTGGTCAAGGTACAGTATACCTATTGTGGATATCGCATAAAAGAGATGTATGGCTCCCAAATCTCATCTTTTATCCGATGAAAAACTTCCTTTTGCAAGGTTGATAACCAACGAAGACACCAATACCAATACTGCGCAGCCTCCCATGAAGGCTACTGGCAAATGTCTTCCCACTTCCCGAGAACCCTTTGAAGGCGTACTTGTCCACAATGCTCCTAAGAGTTGTGTCAAACAAGATGCACGCCATCTCCGGGTTGGACAAGTCGCCACTCACTCCACGACAGAAGTTGGTCCCGTGGCCCGGGATGTCCACAATGATCCCCGTGTTGTTGTACTCGAGGTTGTCGTCTTTGCGAACGCTCATCTCGTGCGGGTTCCTAACGATCCCAGCAAACAGGCAGGCGTCAGCAGCGCCAGGAAACTTCCGATCGACATCGCGGTCGTGGGAGGCCCCAGGTTCTCAAACTTGGTGTCGTACTCCCAGTTGAAGCGCCGCACGCCGGTCTGTCCGTAGCTTTTCAGAAGCACGCTTGTAGTCCTCGCACATGCCTCGCGGGATGCGTCTTCAGGTTTACACTGCACGTAGACGTGGTAGTTCTGAAACCCAAACTCAGAAGATGATCCATCTTCCAATGTGGCGTAGCATCCGATGCCCGTGAACGACTCTCCAGTCGACGTCTTGCGGAGGATCAGCACCGCGTCTTTTTTCACATCGTCCAGCAAGAAGATCTGGCGGTATATGTACGAAGGAGCAGTGCCAAAGCGCCATCCTGCTCGTGCGAGGTATGTCGCCATCATCACTTTCTCGCCCTCGACCATTTGTGTAAGCTTGACACACTTGAAGTTCTCTGGCTGCTTGACAGCTTCTGAGGAGATCTTGCCCATCTGCTGATGCATCCATGTGCACACGAGCTCCGTCGTAGCAACCGGTGAGCCGTGGAGTTCCAGCAGTTGCCTGTAGCCCTTTTCAAGCGCGTCCTTGAGACCTCGGACCGAGAGCCGGCGATGCGCCAACGTAGGGGCGCGCTGCCAGTCTACTTTGCGCACGTCTAGTCCAGGCGTATGTTTGGTGCAGAGCGCTGGCAGCAACTGAGCAATCTCCGCTTCCGACGGCAGCGGCACCTCGATCTTCTCCACGCGATCGACGACCGCAGCGTCCGCTTCGTCCACAAGTTGGTTGTGAGCAACACCTTCACGCCAAAGTACTCGTGCGCCGGGTTGTGCAGGTTGTCAAAGATGTTGATGAAGCACTTGCGGATCGTGGACGTCCACTCAGCACTCTCACTGGATTTGTTCCTACGACAGAGACTCCCGAACTCGTTGATGATCACGACCGCCTTGGGCTCCGAGGACGCCGCCAGATCAAACTGCTGGGCGATGAGCTTCTCGGGCTCGCCCAATTTGGAGCTGAGCGCGTCCTGACACTTGACCTCGAGTGCTGGAGCCTGCATCTCGATAGCACAACATGTGGCGAGGTAGCTCTTGCCCGTGCCGGGAGGTTCGTACAGCAAGATCGGCTGCATGTTCATCGGCGACGTCGGGTCCTTCTTCATCGCCGCAATGTTGTGCTGCAGCGTGGCGATCACTTGTTTGTTGCCGACGAGTTGCTCGAACGTCATGGTGGATGCGCCGTCGCCCATGTGTGGACTCATGATTTGCTGATGGCGCTTCAAGTGGCGCTTGGTGCGGCTCGCAAGCTCTGGGAACATGAAGTCGCAGCACTCGACTGGGGTCATGCCGGTGACTTTGCTGCGCTGTTTCATGTGCCTGACGAAGTCTCCGCCTGGCAAATGGCAGAACATGATGCTAAAGAACAAGAGGTCGTTGAGCATTGCGGCGTGGTGGAAGACCTCCAAGTGGCTCGATTGCTCTAGAAGGCGTGGCAAGTGGCGCTGGCCGTCGAGACTGCGAACAGCGTCCAGCACCTGGTCAGCGCACGTGAATTCTCTCGTAGGCTGCTTCGCCTCCTCTTCATTCGTGTTCGCCCCCCAGGTCATCCTCTGGCTTATGATTTGCGTCCTGCTGCAGCGCCGAGGGCTTGGCATCGGAGCTACTTGGGCGTGAACGCGGAAAGACAGGCTCTTGGCTACTAGTATCCCAAGCATTGCGCTTGACGACGACGGATGGCGCTGTGGAGCTGGTTCCGGCGGCTGTAAGCGCTGCGAGTACGCGAACCGCCAGCACCACGAGTTGAATCAACGCAGAGTTGATGTTCCCCATGTTCGTTCGTCCAAGTAAGTCGATGAGTTCGTCGGTCCGTTGGAGCCGGATGGTTTGCTGCTGGGTGGTTGGTGACTCCAGAAATGTCACTCTCGAAGGAGGGGGATACATACTCTCGAGAGGTGCAGCATACGAGCAAAGCACACACGAGAACTCCACCGCGTTGTTGTTCTTCGCACTCATTCGAGCGACCTCTCGATCGCACCCAACCAGCTTAGCTCGCTACCCTGCAAGATAGAAAAGAAGACTAATATGGGGACCACCAACTCGATCGCGCTCGCGGCCTCTGTGGCGTGCATGGTGGCAGGTGCAGCGATCGCGTGCAAGCACCCAAACGAATATCCTAGTATTGCGTCTGGGCTGATCGTGGTGGGGGTCAGCGCGGAGTCAATCAAGAAGATGCAAAACGGGGAGCAGTGGTCCTGGGCCGAGTGGTGGGGCGCGATGTTCAAAGGGTACAGTATCGGGAGCTCCAGCGGCGTATTCACCGGTACAACCAAAGCGATCGAGCAGACGCGGCAAGTTCCTGCGTACAAAGTTGCTTGCGTGGTGGCAGGATCAGCCGCAAGCTCTGTCATATCCACTGCTGCGCAGAGCGCCTTCGCGGGGAAGAAACTCAAGTGAGGACTGCGGGAAGCCGCTTTCAATGGATCGATCGCTGGGGTGAGTGCCGTTGCCTGTGGTACTGCAGGATTGGTGCCATCTACCGTCACGGCTGGAGCGGCGTGGCTGGGTGCGACGTCAGCGTCTGCAGCCAGTAGCGTCACGGCGATTATGCACAGCAGCAGTCGCAGTAGCATCGAGATGAGGGCTCGCGCAGGCGTGGATGAACATGTTTCATCACGGTACCAACGCCCAGTTAACGCCGCGAACATGCACTCCGAGCGCCAGTCTGTACCGCCGAGGGGCGAACTTTGCAGAACATCGGCCGCAACTTCACGAGAAGTGGTACGTGATACAGGTCTCTTGTAGCTGTCTGAGTGGATTCGACGGGTTGCACATGCAGAGTTCGATCAGTTAGCTGGTCGTGGCTGCTCCCGTTAAATTGCCACCTTTGGATGACGGCGGCCACAAAGTTTGAAGTCCCCATGGGCAACAGGATTCAGGCGGCATCATGGCATGCCAATATGAGATCAAGCTCGACGCTTCACTAGACTATAACAACAAAGAGTCGCTCTTCCAGCTGCAAGTGAACGCCTGCTTTCGCGAAGCTATCGTTGCCCCTTTCCACAGTGAAGGAAGCAAATAGCCACAACAGGTAATCAATGTTGAAAAAAGCCACTAACGGCCCGATGTTTCGGATTAATATCATTTCTCTCTCGTCCATTTGTGCCACGCTACTTTCACTTTTCCAAGTCGTGCTGGGGAAACTTGGACAAGAGGGTGTTATTTCTACAGTGTGGTGGAAACTGAGCGCGTTACGTCGCTGCCAGTGCGTTGAGCTGCGACAGATTCGCCGCCACTCCTTCGCACGTGGCGATCAGGCAGCTCATGACGATGAAATTTTCCATCGGCACGACGTGGTGTCGCTCGTTGTATTGGATCATCAAGTGCTCTCCGTAGCTCTGTTTGAGTGCCGCAGCCGCTTGCTTGACTGTGAAAGACTCGACATTCAGCAATGCCTCGGCCGAGTTCTCCAACGACGTGCGACGGCGTGAGCCTGGTGGTGGGGCCACAGGTGTGAAGAACTGGGAGTCGAACACGATCCTATCTGGGTCACCTGTGCGCTTCGGGGTAGAGGTTGGTTCAGAAGCAGGAGTACCTACTTCGATTACCACCTCGCCCTCACGCGCTGCTGGAGTATCTGCAGCTCCTGCTTTCTGCGGTCCTACAACTTGAAGCGAAGCAACGCTTCCAGCTCGACCAGATCTGGCTTCAAGGCTCCTTCGTCCACTAAGAACTCGATCGCCAGCCTCGGCTGCTGCTGTCGTTTCGTAAATCTCAAGCTCCAGGTGGAATCCTTCGTTCAGAGCTTTCATGAACTCGGAGAAAGAGATCTTGCCGTCGTGGTTCTTGTCCACCAGTCGCATGAACTCCCCGACGTACTGCTCGATCTGTACGTTGCCGATCGCAGAGTATGGCAGCAGCTTTTCAAGGAACAGCGCCAGCTCTGCTGCATCGACCTCGCCTCTACGGTGTACGTCTGCAATCCGGAAAGCTTCTTTCATCTGCATGAAGATCACGGTCTCTTCGCTATTCGAGTACGAAAACTCCTTACTGAAGAGCTGCGACAGCGTTTCCAGCGTGTCCTCCACGCTAGCTTCAAAAGCGTCTTGACTGAGCAACCATGGCACCTGCGCGCCTGAAGGCGTAGTTGCTGCAGGTGGAGACGCTGGTGATGTATCATCTCTATTCGCGTCAGCAGCAGCACGGCATTCTGCATCGAGAGTGGTCGCTCGCGGTCGCTGCAACCGCGTATCGACTCCGTTGTTGCGCCGCTTCTCGTGCCACTCCACAAGATCCAGCAAAATGCACAATCTTGCCAGCAGGATCCGGCAAACACTGAGCACCTGGGAATATTTGTCGCACGAAAATTCTGGACGCCATAGCGTTGGCTCAGATGAAGCGTCGTGAAGCAACTTGGCTTGCTCTGCCAACAGCTGCGGCAGTGCCATCGACAATTTTTTCCGAAGCGCCTTGATCTCAGCCTCGCTCATTCGTTGGGCAGTTGCACTTGCACCAGGGAGTCGCTCATTTGCAAGGTGATGCCGGAACACCAGGTGGAACACCTCGCCGTATTGCTTTAGCATGCCTTGGATGTTCTTGCGCAGCAAGCTCATCGCGCTTTGCGGCTGTAGCGTCAGCTCCACGACCATCAAGATGAGAATGCCAAGTGCGTTCTCAGTCAGCGTCGAGTACGAGAGTGTACCAATTGGCGCACTCAAACTGCGGCAGCTGTGCTCGAGCATGACGGATGCAGCCATGTAAGCAGACACCATGCCAGCGGTTCGCAGGTACGAGCCGCTGAAGTACACGTACATGGAGCCCACGATCCAGAAGAAGAGCACGAAGTTGTTGAGAAAGTTGTACAGGATGTCGTTCGAGACCTTGCACAGGAAGAAGTTGAAGATCGACGGCAGCACCGTGCCAGCCACGAGTCCTGCGAGTCGGTTGACAGTGTTTCCGTAGGTGCCACCTGCACACAGAAATACAAAGAGATGCATTCCATAATAATTAGTACACAGCTCACTCATAAAACGTAGAACCAAGCAGGTACACAAACGCACCAATGTGGTATTGTGCAACCATGGCAATTGCGGTCGGCACCGTAGCGCTGAAGGCGAAGACGAACGTTGAGACGGACACCCCGATCATCACCGCGAGCGTCGTCCGGAAGGAGAAGAACAGCAGCTTGTGCGAGTAGTTGCCTTTCTTGTAAAAGCTCTCCAGCGCGACTTTGAGGAAGTTGCGGATTCGATACTCCGTCGTGAAATTCTTGTGGTTGAACTGCTGCTCGAACTCAAACAGCGTGTGGGCGACGGCGTGGAACGAGTACAGGAACAGATTCAGCGGCATCGTTTTCCCGACGTCTGCTGCCGAGTGAACTTCCGACGCGGCGATTTCTCCGTACAAGGTCGTGTACTTCGACATCAGACGCTCAAGCTTCACCTCCAAGTGGTTGAATCTCGATGACGTCATAGCTAATCACCATACACACACAGCACACAAGCATCAGAATTGGTGGTGAGACTAGTGCGCATAAGACAGCTCGCAAATTGGCATTCAATGTGACGCATAACCACTTACTGGTGTTGGCTTCGAGCACTTTGGCGGATATTTCTTCGAGCAGGTCATTCGTCTCCACCTGCACCACGTAGATGCTCTTCTGCAGCTTCTTGATCAGCACGACGTGGGTCCAGTGGCACGTCTCCGATTCGATCGCGAACTTCATCGCTTGCACGTCCTTCAGCAGCCGCGCGTACAGCTTGACAAACTGCTTGGCGATTGTTTTGTTGAAACTGTACCAGATGCGAATGCCGATGAGCTCTTCCCACCAGCAATCGTTCAGCAGACGCTCCATCTCCACCAAGCGCTTCTGCGCGTTTGACAGCAGTCGATCTAACCTCAGTCGGAAGAAATCCATCTCCTTGATGTCCTTCGCGCGGAAACAGTACGAGTCGACGATCAGATTTAGGATCTCGCGGATATCGTGAGGCGCTTCTTTCATGTGCGTCATCAGCTGTCGTGTCGCTCTGTACACAATAGCGAGCACATAAAATGTCAGCACTGTACTCTTCAGCACTTTGGTATCAAGAAGTGATTCGGTTCATGCAGCTGGCAACGTACAATATCGGCGTCGGCAAAAGCACGGTTGCAAGCGAGATCACAGTGCCGATTGCACCAACGATACTGTAGATCGCGAGGTTCGTGATGAGGTTCTTCGTCCCAAAGAGTCCGTCGCCCAGGTCCTTGCGTATCTGCGGGTAGATCGGGTTCATCGGGTTCACGACAATCAGCGCTGCAACACCAAAATAAAAACAACACATCCGTTTGGTCAGTCAGTTAGTGGATGGGACAGGTACGCACACAGTTGAGACACGACACGGATTGACAGGCTGACTCACAAAAGTAGAGGTTCGTGCTCACTGCGAACTTCTTCACGTTGTTTTGCTATACGCGCGCAATGCACACATTGGAGTCAGTTAGCATGCGCCTGTAATCATTACGATCACCATCGCAAGTTTGCATGTCACTTACCATGGGCGTGATGAACATCAAGAACGTGAAGAGCAGCAGCAGCGGGAGCACGACGCCCAGGTCGCGCACGCTGATGTAGTACATCGTGCCGCGCAGGTTCACGGGCACTTCGATCAACGTCTCCTGGGTCATCGGGATGCACGCAAAGATGAGGAAATTGTAGAGCAGCGCAATCGCGACGCCCGCGTCGATCTGCCACATCTGCTCAATCGCGCCGCCGACGTTCCGCGCGCCGGAGTAGATCACCATCACTGCAGCGTACGTCAAACCTCCCAGATAGTAACGATCTGGCAGGAAGAGCCACTCCTTGCCGTGATCGTTGGACGGCGCGTGGGTCTGCGCGACGCCAGCGAGCAACACACCAAACGCGATGCGTACGGCAAGCCCCATGTTTGTCTTGAACGAGGCTATGTCATTGCATCCACAACCACATTAGCATTGTTAGACCAGCACAAATAAGAAAAAAGAAGAGTCACACACAAGCTCACATAGACCCACATCTGGCTTTGTCGAGATGCATGTGCTTCTTGACCTTGCTCACGAACGCGTGCGGGTGGTGAGACCGGTCGTGCGGCTGCGGGGATGACAACGAAAACGACGACGGAAATCCGGCACCGCCATTGCCAGCAGCCTCGCTGCCGCGCAGCGCGCTGCGGACATCGCCCGCGCTCCTTTGCTTGCGCAACCGGACGCGCATGGAGCGCGTGAACGAAGAACCGATTGCGGCAGAGGACGCAGGGTCGTCGGCCGAACGCATGCGCGCGTACTCGCTTGCGGAGGGGGCGTGATGGCCGCTCCCTGGGGCTGCGCGCGCCGCCAGTTCGTCCGAGGCGATGAGCTCGTCCATTTCCGTGCGCTGTCTGCTGCTGTTGCTGCGCGTGGTGGTCGCCATGCAATGGTGCACTTGGGAGTTGATTTTGCTGAATTCTTATTGCGCGTGCGCTCGAGTCCGCATTTCCGCAAGTGACACTTGAGTGCTATTTTTGGTGTGCTCTCTGTCTCTGGAAGTCTTGCCACGTCTGCGAAAAAAATATAGGGTCAGCTGCCTTGTGATGTTTAATGGCTGCGTTTTGTTGACAGCTGTGCACAAAAATGGAGCCATTTTGTTTTAACGTTGCGTTTGACATTGGACGGGTATTATGTTATAGAGGACAGGTTGACCCGGGAAAAGTGGTTATTTGTAGTGTTGAAGATGATAGGAATGACAGGATATTATATAAACGAGGAAAGCGGCAGACGGAGCGGATTCATTGTGGACGCGAAAGAGAGAATTGTCACATTTTTATTCCAAAAATATACGAAAGTTGGGTTTCTTAGAAAAGCATAATATTATTACCATCTTCCAATTTTGACTCTCTTTGGCTCAATTTCAACAAAAAGTCGGAAGAGATCCCCCAACAGCAGCAAAATAGGATAATGCTGGTCAGATGCGGATTGAGCTGTGCTGGGAAACTTCAATACTCTCGCCCCGCTCAAGCTTGCCACCAATAAATAGCAGCAGCATCAACTTGGCGCCAGGGCCATCATCACCACTCGGCGAATCGCGACAGCCACGATGGCAAGTGGGTTGTTCACGCTGAGACTCAGACAAGACTGACCTCCTCTCCTCGCCGACGCGCTCGCGTGGTGTCAGATCCACCACCGGGTCATTCTCCTGCCAGGCACTACGACCCAGGCGAGCTGGCTCGACGAGAGCAACGGATCTGTGCTCCAGCCGATCGAAGCGGACACAACGTCCAGTGGAGTCGCGGATTTTAGCACCCCTCCACCGACACTATTCGGAGCCAGTTCGCATTCCAAGGACTACTTGGCACGTGGAAAGACATCTACCAGTAATCTCACCTAGTGCGTGAACCTAATGGGCTCATTTGGAAAGCGCCAAGAGGCTTATCCCGACACGTCGCAAGCTGGGTTCTGATAGTGTGCTAACGAATACCACACATACGTTGACAAGTGTGTGTTCAACGCTTCAACGCCTCCAGAAAACCAATGTCAGCTTTGTCGGAAGTGTTTGTATGAAATGGTGCAACTACCGCACTTGGGGCTCATAATTCACTCACATTTAAAAATGGGAACACAGCACATACACAGGTAACTCACAACTTAAAACGCAGGCGCGCCGGCGTACATCTCCTTGATCTCCTCGGCGAAGAAGTGCGCCAGGTTGTTGCGCTTGGGTTTGAACGTGGGCGTGACGAGGTCGTCCTCTGGCCCGAAGATCGTCGCGTGCAGATGCAGCTTCTGCACGCGCTCGAAGCGAAAGAGCTTGAGCTCCTTGGCGATCGCCTCCATGTCCTCCAGCACCACCTTCTTGAGCGCGTCGGATGTGATGAGCTTCTCGATAGTGGCGTCGTCGCCCAAGATGCCCTGCTCCGCCGCCCACTTGAGCACAATCTCCTGGTCCGGGACCACAACCCCCACGAGGTAGTTCTGCAGCGAGTCGCCGTGCACGTAGATCTGCGCCACGTACTGGCTCTTGAGGTAAACGCCCTCGATCTTCTCCGGCGCCACATACTCGCCCTGCGACAACTTGAAGATGTTCTTCTTGCGATCGATGATGCGCAGCGTACCGTTCGCGTTCCAGGCGCCGATGTCGCCCGTGTGGAACCAGCCGTCGGCGTCCAGCACCTCGGCCGTCAGCTCCGACTGCTTGTAGTAGCCCTTGAACACGTTGCGGCCGCGCACGAGCACCTCGCCGCGAGGCAGGGGCGTGTCGTTGCTCGTGTAGTTCATGTCCGGGACGTCCTCCAGACGCACTTCCAGGCCGGGCAGTGGGATGCCCACGTGGTTGCCCGACGGCACGGTCGGGTTGGACACGGCCACCACGGCGCTCGTCTCCGTGAGCCCGTAGCCCTCGAGCACGGGGCAGCCGAAGACAACCTGGATGAACTCCTTGACCTCGGACGAGAGCGGCGCCGAGCCATTCATCATGAGGCGCACGTTGCCGCCCAGCACCATCTTGACCTTGTTGAAGATGATTGGATCCCACAGAGCGTGCGCCATGTAGCCGTTCTGCACGCTCACGCGCTTCGCCGCAAACGCCTGGTCAAAGAGGAACTTCTTGGCGCCGCCCGCGCCGCTCACGCCCTGGCTGATCTTGTCAAAGATGCGATTGAGCACACGCGGCACCGACGGGAACAACGTCGGCTTGAGCTCCGCGATGTCCTCCATGAGCTTCGTCACGTCACCCTGGTAGAAGCCGATTGCGCCGCCGCTCGAGATCAGATTCGTGTGCACGCAGCGCTCGAACACGTGCGCGAGCGGCAGATACGACAGGTGCACGTCCGTCTCCAGCAGCTCCGTGTACTTGCGCACGGAACTGGTCGTGAACGCCAGGTTGGCGTGCGTGAGGATCGCTCCCTTCGGGTCGCCCGTCGTGCCGGACGTGTAGCAGATCGTGGAGATGTCCTCAGGAAGCGGCGGGTCTTCGGCCATAGGGTTGGCTTTCCCCGCCGCCTGCACCTCGGCGAGCGTTGTGAGCTTGACGTTCTTCTCCTTGGCGAGCGCGCGCTCGGTGTCGTCAATCGCCTCGAACTGGATGATCGTTTCGAGCGACGGGCAGTTGTGGATGCACTCCATCAGCGTGTTGAATTGCGACTTGGTGCAGAACACGACCTTCATCTCCGTGTGGTTGATGATGAACGGCACCGCCTGCGGTCCGAGCGTGTCGTAGAGCGGCACGAGTGTGTACGTCATGCGATTGCAGCTGTTCTCGACCACGGACCACTCGTAACGGTTCTTGCTGAACACGCCGACGATCGCGCCGCGCTTGATGCCCAGGTCGTGGCTCATGCCGGATGACGTGGCTTCGACGTCCGCGAGGAATTCGCCGTACGTCACCCACTCGAACGCGCCAACTTGACCCGTGACCGGGTCCACCTTGCGCGTGCCGAAGAGGTTCTTCGAGCCGTCGTCGAACTTCTTGCGGTCCATGAGGTTCGTCCAGAGCGTCATGCTCGGCTCGTACTCGGGCTGAATGTCCACGACGCGGATCGGTCCGCGTGTCGCGGTGCGGGAGTCGGGCACTTCGCGCGAGTGCTTGTCGTCGGAGCTCTGTGCGGCGCCCATACTGCTGCTGCTGCTGCTGCTCTTGTTCTGCTGTTGCTGCGAGTTGACGCGAAGGCGGTTTTTCAAGAATGCCGGGAGCTGCATGCCTCTTTGCGCGTTGGGGTCTCTCCTTCTCTCTCGTCAGACAGTCAGGTCAAGTCCGGCGGGCGGTCCTTGCGTCAGCGTGGCGAGTGTGAGCTGTCTGTTCTGTTCTGTTTTACGGAGTGCTAAGCACGCAGGCTGATGCGATGCGTTGTGCGGTCGATCGATCGGGCGAGCCGAACGACAACTGATGTTAGTTAAACCCACGGAGAAGGCGCAATTGAATCGCGAGGGTGGGAGCGAGCGAGGGAATGACAAGACACCCCTGCTTGCTGCTGTGTTTGTGTTGTCGGAGGCACTTGTGTGCTCGCTCGCCAGTTGGTTTCGCGGTGACCGCCACGCCAGCGAGGCTAAAGGAGCCGTTCGGATCAGATGTCGCGCCATGTGGGACTTTCGAGGGTGAAACTGTCAATCAAAAACTGTGTTGTCACGTTGAAATATTTCTGTATTATTGATACTCAACGCTAACTATATTATATTTAAGGAAGCTGCTATAAATTATGAACAGAAGCCAACGATATGCAGTGTTTACATCATTAATATTTTCTGAAAGTGTTTACATCTATATTTCGCACCCTATTTTGAATAACACCGGAAAAGCATTTGCACCCTCTTTTCAAGAATACCAGAGCATTTTGCACCCTCTTCTGAAGAATCCCACAACAAGGCATCTTCAAGATATCGAGAATGGAGACTTTGGTCCATTGGACCTGACAGAGTGAAGCGCTGGAAGTCCAGCAGGGTAACACCACAGATCTCTTGCGACCTCCAAGAGAACTCGCCGCTGCGCTAATGATAGAGAACAAGTTGCTGCGCGAACGCACGCACGCAAACCCAGCGGACTGATCAATAGATCATCATATGAATAGATTCTGTGTCGAACATATCCGATGAGCTTCCGGCCAGGGGCGAAGGTGGCTTCCGAATGTTGCAAACCCCCAGGAAGAGAGTTATGTTTGTCAGGTCTTGTGGATGATCACAACATCTGCCACCACACGACAGGGTGGGTTGCGGCAGCTTCTGGCTTGTTTGTGGCTGATCAGACCAGAGAAAGGTCCGCTCTCGATGATTGAGCACCAAAAAAGGGCTTTGGAACGCGACCTCCAGATAAGAGAAAGGTCTGGCAGAGTATACTCTATTATAAAACCAGATCTCTCGCTCGTGCAGTCTTGCATGACTGCACTTTGGCGAGATTTCTTTCGCGCATGTTGCTGTTCCTGTTGTTCACTGCTTGTTACAGGATTAATCCATTGCCAGCTCAGTCAGAGCCTGTTGTATTGGCATTCTGCACTGTCCCAATTGCTCCACGATTTCTGAAGCAAGCTGAAGTTTTTCTTTTGCCACTGCCAGTCAGCTCAAAAGAAAGAACAAAAAGAGTAGGAGTGGCACTCCTAACTTCAACAAGGTCTTTTCGCGACATCAGCATACTCGCTCGTTAGACCTCCTCAGAGGTCAGAGGCGCAAACTGTTTTCTACCTCCCCACCACCGACACACGCACAGCCACAATTGTCTTTCGCGTGCGGATGACTGGCTGGTACAGGTGATGTGATCTCCATAATCTCAATCATCATCATCCCCTGAATTAAACTGAACTGAGATCTGGGCGTGCGTGGGGAATGCTTGGAGAGCGTTGATATCACTCGCCACCAGGGCGTTCGTTGACTTCTTAGACTTGACTTTTTTAACGACCCCAAGCCACTGCTGTTCTCTGTCGAGTCTGTACCATTTGGGGGTGAGAGGTTCTAGACAGCACAGTGCCAACTCCGCAATAGAAGAAACTTCAACGTGGAGCGAACCGATTCCTCTCTCCGTCCAAGGCATTCTTTCTCCTTCAAACAACTTCAGAAACGGCTTACGGCGTCTTCAACAATCCGTACCTATATGAAGTCTTATTTTTCTTCACGAAAGCCATCAGCGCAGTACCACAAGCCGGTTCTCACTGTGAGGATACGCGATTTCTCCACCTTGGCGCTTGACAAACGAGCCCACGAGGTCCCGCACCAGTTGTAACTCTCCAGTCGTACTCTGGACTCTCGTTCCTCGCTCAAAGAACTCCCAGCCGTCGATGCTCGGCACCTGCGCAGTCGCGACTCGTATCACCATCTGATCATTATCCTGCGGTGATAACTGCTCTTCACCGATACTGAACGATGTGATCTGTCGACTCGCAGCGTCATATACCAGACTGCAGCCCGAGATCTGCGGGAACGAGGAGCTCATACTGGGAAACTTGCGCAGCATCTGCGTGAGCGCGCTCTTCAAGTCCCCCACGGGCATATCCACCAGGATGCTCGGCTTCCTCAGCGGCAGAAACTTCTCGAGCCAGTGGGCGTTGATCTCCACGTCTGCATCGTGGATCCGGTCACCCTTCATAAAACCCGCGTTGATCACCGCCACGTCCGCATGGAGCTCTTCGCGCAGCGCGTCTGTAATCAAGTTGCCGAGATTCGTCTCCTGGGTCCTGCAGGACGCCCGCGAGCCGTCGAGCATCGTGCGCGAGACCGCCAGCACGTCTAGCTTGCCCTGCGCCTTGAGCTCTCTATAGACTCTGCCCGAGTACTCCGCGATGAGCGCTCGACACGCTGGATCCGGTTCAAAGCCGCGATTACAGAGCATTTGCCACTGGAACTCGACACTCACCGTCGCGCTCCTGTCGTAGGTCTCCTCGGTCTTTGCGATCAGTAGTTCCACGATGCCGAGCCAGAGCGCGTCCTGGCCCGACTTGTGGATCATCGTCTCGTCCTTGAACAGCGTCATGATCTCGTGGTCGTGACCCCCTAGGATCAGGTTGATGCCCGGCACTTGTCTCGCGAGCGCTTTGTCCTCCGCGACTTTGAAGTGCGTGAGTGCGACGATCGCGTCGGCCCCCAGGATCTGCAGCTGCGCCACACAGCGCTTCGCGTGCGGCACTGGGTCTTCAAAGACCACCTGCTCGCCTGCGAACGGATCTTCGCCCGTGACCGTCGTGGACACCCCGAAGAGTCCGAGCTTCAAGCCATTTGCTAGTGGGAGGACTTGATAGTCCACGAGTCCTGGAAAGAGCTCGCCATCTCCACCATTGGAGCATCGCTGCCGGATATTCGAGCCAAAGCTCGTGAAGTTCGCCTTTGTGAGCAATCGCGAGAGCAGCGGCGCGCCGAAGTCGAACTCGTGGTTGCCCATTACGACGAACTCGATCTCAAGAGCGTTCAGCACGTCAATCATGAGCGCTCTGAACAATACAAGAAGAGCAACAGCAGCACTGTTAGTTCAGCTCAGCAAGACCAGGCCACTACCAATGTACAGTGCTGTGCTTTGTAGTGCACGCACGCACCCTTTGTCTTCGCGATCGAGCTCGGAGCGCCAGAGGAAGTCGCCGTTGAGCGTCACGATCACGTGCGCGTCGCTTGGGATCCGTGCTTTAGCCGCTCGTAGCAACGTCGCGAACTCCGCCATACCTGCACACCGTATCAACAGCACCATGTAATCCGCATCGTCAATACAGGGTCATCCCAGTCATGCATCACAATATGCAGCGCATTGGCAACCATGCAGCAGCGAAATGCAGAGCTTACGTACCGCCCTGTCCGCTGGCGTTCGGGAAGAGCTCGTAGACGTCGTTGAGCGTGAGCACCACGACGCGCGCGGTCGCCACCGCCGGAGCCGTCTGGGCGACAGGAGACAGCGGCGTTGGAGGTGTAGCTGCTGTGGGAGTGGGTACCAGTAGCAGCGTGGTGACGTTGCCGTCGCCACCGCCACCGCCATGCACGGTGTCAATTTGCAGCAGCACGCTGGATGCGTCCATTTTTCGTTTTGTGGTTTCTGTTCTTTTCTGAAAAGGGACTCTTCATTCGTTCCGTCACAGTAGCAGTAGCAGTAGCAGTAGCAGTAGCAGTAGCAGTAGCAGTAGCAGTAGCAGTAGCAGTAGCAGTAGCAGTAGCAGTAGCAGTAGCAGTAGCAGTAGCAGTAGCAGTAGCAGT
>JAADVO010000242.1:0-41040 GCA_023335655.1 Globisporangium spiculum | reverse complement strand
CTGACGAAGCCATCCGAGCGCTGCGGGCGATCCGACCCGGAAGCCTCGAGACCGAGCGCCAGGAAGAGATCGTGAACGCGTACTCGTCTTTGCTGTGGAAGCGTCGGTCCGTGCTGCCAGTACCAGTGGACGAGCCGATGGCGTCCAAGCCTATCATCAGTGGGAAACCCATTGGTGCAACGGATCTGCTCGTATTGTGCGGCCTACCTGGATCGGGGAAGACCACGTTCCGTCAGATGCTGGTCAAGCGCTCGTCAGGACTGAAGCCTGCGAACTTCCGATGGCTCGAACTCAGCGGCGACGAACACGGTCGCCAGGGTTGTGAGCGCAGCATTGGGATCCAAGGCACCCAGCGGGCCATCTTGGACCGCGTGAATGGGAAACGAAAGGACCGCAGGGCGTTCCTCGAGCTCGCATCGACGTGGAGCAAGCACGCGACCGCCATCTGGTTCGACTTTGACACCAATCTCTGCGAGTACCGCGCGCAGCAGCGGCCCAACCACCCGACACTCCCACCTGGGAGACGTGTCCAAACTGCGATCAAGCAGCACTCCCATAAATTCGCGCACCCTGAGCTCGCCGAGGGCTTCCAGAGCGTCGTGAGGGTCACATCGATCCAAGCTGCGATGGAGCTGGTGCAGATGCTCTCGCCTCCGATCGGGCTGCTGCGGTTTCCACGCACTTCTCACGTGATCAACCTCGGCGCCGCGACCGACGACGACCTGATCATGGAAGGACCTGTACCTAGCTCCAGCAGTAGCTTCAACAACAACAGCGAGTCTCATGCGCAGGTCGTCATGACCGAGAAGCTCGATGGCGCGAACCTGGGCATCTCGCTCGCCGCGGACGGGTGCTCGATCGTCGTGCAGAACCGCTCGCACTACGTGAACTCCAAGAGCCACACGCAGTTCAAGAAGCTCGACACGTTCGTCGATGCGCACCGCAAGGTGCTGCGCGCGATCCTGCTCCAGGACCCGCTCTTCCCTGAGCGCTTCATCCTCTACGGTGAGTGGCTCGCGGCCACGCACAGCATCGCGTACACAAATCTCCACGACCTGTTCTACGCGTTCGATCTCTACGACCGCGAGACGCAGCGGTTCTGGGACCGCGCGTCGCTCGAGGCGCTCCTGAAAGTGACCAACCCGAGCAGCTTTGATACCTACGGCGAGCGGATCCAGATCGTCCCCAAGCTCTGGAGCGGATCCAAACTTCCCGAGAAAGACGAGCTGGTCCAGATGGCACGAGAGACTCGCTCGCAGTTCTACGACGGCGTCATCGAGGGCCTCTACATCAAGTGGGAGGTACCGGGATATGGCGTGCTGCACCGAGGCAAGGTGGTGCGCGGCGACTTCATGGCCGGCAATGAGCACTGGACGAAAGGCACGATCCGCTTCAACGGGGTCGTGCCCACCAGCGAGTCGCTCACAGGGATCGAGCAGATCAGGTCAAGGTAGCTTTGAGCTTTGAGGTATTGGAGACCTGCGTTCCCATTATGGTAACGAAGAACCAAATTTCAGCTTTTTTCTACAGGGCTGTTGTTGACTTGAAGAGCCATCCGTTTCAGTATTTTGAGTGTCGCTTTGGCCAATGGCGAGGCTATCGTTGGCCTTTGATATTAGTACACACGCGGCTCTTCTCATTTGTGAGGCTTTATCTATTGCTTTGCGCGACCTCCATGGCTGCACGCTGATCTCTTACATGTAAGCAATCCCTAGGTACCCACACGCACGCAGGCAGGCGGACAATTGTACCAGACAGCCATGCAAAGCGCAGCTGCTTTGATAGCATCAACGGCAGTGGCGTCAAGACCCCGAGGCGCTGAGCGCGTGAGGGTGTTCTGTCGCCTGCGTCCGTTGCTGCAGCGCGAGAAAGAAGGCTGGAGCTACGAAGAGTTCACGCAGCAGTTCGGCGAAGACAACGACAACGGCTCGGATAGCAATACCAACAACAATGCTAATGACCATGGCCAGGAAGAAGGCAAGGAGCAGACGCCCGAGACAACGTTCGTGACGGAGAAGGGTCACCTCAACTTCTCCAGCAGCGCCAGCTCGGCTGTCGCCCTCGCAGGCGATGGGAAGACCATCCACTACCATCCACAGACTCAGAACTCTAACAGTGACAAGAAGGAGTTTGCATTCGACGCGAGCCTCTCTGAGAGCGTAGACCAGAGCCAGGTGTACCAACAAGTGGCGCAGGAGATCGTCCAGGACGTGCTCCAGGGCTACAACGGCACGATCTTTGCCTACGGGCAGACGTCGACGGGCAAGACTCACACAATGGTCGGCCGCGAGGGCCAGGACCTGCTGCACGGCGACCAGCGAGGCATCATCCCGCGCGCGCTCGAAGAGATCTTTCAAGTACGGTGAGCCCTCTCTATCTCTGTATTACAAGGTTGGAGTTCCGAGCCAACTTGTCCTAGGGCTTGATTAACTGACTGACCGACACGGTAACTACCTCACTTTTGTATTCGACCCTGGCTTCAACAGTGTGCCGACAAGACCCGAGCGCAGACCAAGACGAGCATCGCACTGAGCTACGTGCAGATCTACTGCGAGCGCGTGTTTGACCTGCTGAGCCCCGAGACCCCGCACTCGTCGATCCTCATCCGCGAAGACCCCGACCGTGGCGTGTACCTCGACGGCGCGTCCTGCATGCGCGTCACAAGCGTCGCCGACTGCTTGCGTCTACTCGAGAGCGGAAAGGCGAACCGCGTGGTCGCAAGCACGGGTATGAACGCGCACTCAAGTCGCAGCCACGCGGTCCTGATCCTCCGCATCGAGCGCAAGGATTTTCCTACGACAGCTGCTGAGGCTTTGAGCTCTAGCTCTAGCTCTTCTAGTCCTCTGACTCAGATGATCAAGATCAGCAACCTGTACCTCGTGGACCTGGCTGGCTCGGAGCGCGTGAAGAAAGCCAAGGTCATGGGCCGCCACGTGAGCGAGCTCAAGGCGATCAACCTTAGTCTCTCGGCGCTGGGCAACTGCATTTCGGCGCTCAGCAAGAAGCAAAAGCACGTGCCCTATCGCGACAGTAAGCTCACGAGATTACTGCAGTCGAGTCTGGGCGGCAATGCGAAGACTGCGCTCGTGATCACGATCACGCCCTCGCCCACGGAGGCCCACGAGACGCTCTCGACCATGCAGTTCGGCCAGCGAGCGATGCAGGTCACAGTAAACGCGCACTGCAACGTGCTCTCAGTGCTCGACTACAAGTCGCTCTACGAAGACGTGCAGCAGCGCGTCGACGCTGTTGATGAGCGAGCCCGCGCGCTCGAGTACGAGGTGCTCGAGCACAAGAGCAAGGTGGCGCAGTACGAGGACCAGCTGCTGAAGGCGCAGATGCGCATCCAACACTTGGAGTTCGAGAACCAAGCGGGCAAAGCGGCGCTCGAGGCAAACGCGCGTCAACAGTGTGGCGATATAAGCGACGGTCCAGGGCCACGTGAAGTATTGCTAAATAATGGTTCTAACACGGTCAAGTCTCCGATCCTCACGCAGCAGCTCGCGGAGCTCGTGACAAAGCACGACCAGGATGTTAACAAAATCAAAGAGAAATGCGACCTGCAGGTGCACACGTACATGAAACTGGCCGATCAGGCGTCGCAGGAGTGGCACGAAGTGGAAGACGCGCTCGCGAGCGAGAAGCTCCAGGTGCTGAACGCGCTGCAGGAGCTCAAGGAGTTCAAGGTGCGTTACTTTGAGCTCGAAGAGGAAACCACGGATCGCATCGCCGAGCTCGTGCAGGAAATGAAAGAGAAAGAGGGCGAGGTGAGGGGCGTGGTCGACGGCACGAAGGCGCAGCTTGAGACTCAGAGAAAAGAGATCAAGGCGCTTAAGAAGCAGGTGAGACGCGGCTTTTTCTGAATGTTGTGGTCCTCTGGGGACACCCTGGGGCTTTTTATTCAAGCAACAGACTGGACTGACTGACTGTGGCAATGTATCTCCTCATAGCTGGCAGATACAGAGAAAGAGCGCGATCGCTTACAGGAGGAAATGGAGGCGGACTTTGTCCCGAAAGAGACGGTGAGAGCGACAATCGTGCCATCTTGTGTCTCCTCGATGTGGACACATGAAGGACATTTCTGATATGGACGCATGTATGGGATGGACAACCTGAGGGCTCACCTTTTAGTCTCTTGTTTGCCTTTTGTGTTGTGTTGTCTCCCTCAGATCGCGCAAATGGAAGTACTGTATGAAAAGGCAATAGCGAAGCTGCAAGAGCGGGTCGGGTGCCTCGAGACCAAATCCACTTCCTCTAACGGCGGTGGCGGCGGCTCTCAGCGGAGAATTGTGGTCACGCCGCCTTCAAGCAACCAGTTTCCAGAGCGAGAGCGCGCCAACATCGGAGGTCCACAGGGTGCAGCCAGAGTAGTAAAAGATAGTAACGCTGGAGCTGCGAAGGCGATCCCAAAGATCGGTCGTATCGTGCCAGGCTCGAAAGCAAGCTCGCTCCCAAATGGATTGCGATAGAAATACACACTCATAGTAAACTCTGATGAGTAGAAATGTGACGTGTTTTCCAATTCGCCAAGCGAAGTTAACCTCGGGGTGCGTTGCTGTTGCTGTTACTGCTGCTGTCTTCTCTATCGTGGTCCTCATCATGCTCGTCATCGTCGTCTAAGTCTTCATCATTTAAATCCGCAAGCTCATCGAAGAGCTGCACAGCAAGGGAGAGGGTGTGTGCACGTTAGATCAAACGGCTTAATTACTATTGGTTCACAGCAGCACCTTGGAAAAAAGCTCTCAGTACCTTGGCGTCCTCCCAGATGTCCTCGATGTACGTGAGCAACATCACGAGCGCGTCCGTGGGCTCTTCGACCTTCTCGACGCGCTCCACAAGCGGATGGAACGTCTATAGCCAGCCAAAGAGATAACGAATCAGTTTGTGGTGTCCACAAACACACAGCTAGCATCACACACGCCTGATTTTAATACAGCGTCATCACCAAAGCACCTACCTCGCCTGTGAAAGTGACGCCTCGTCCCTGGCCTTTCTCCAACAGGTCGCTCGCGCTCTCGTACTCACTCTGGCCCACGAGTGCCATCAACAGAGGGAAATACGAGCGCTCGGTAGGTGAAATGTCGTCTTCGTCCGCGATTTCGTTCAGGATCGCGACAGCTTCGAGCGTGCGGTCGGCACGCACGAGCGCCTCCAGCAGCGCGTCGTACGCCGGCAGATCGAGGAACACGCCCTGGTTGAACGCTTCTTCGTACGTCTACATACCACAGCATTAAGACACCGTCCATCGAGTCATTGTTAGTAACAGCACTAATAGATGGGGACATCGAGGTTTGAGCATTACTGTTACCTCGACAGCCTGATCGAGTAGCTTGTAGCGCAGACACGCGTCGACAACGTAGATGGACGCCAGCTTGGTGTAATCGTCCGGCACGAGGCCCGATAGTCTGCATATAATCAAGTGCATTAGTGCATACACGCCAATGTAGACACACAATAGCTACAGCATTGCCATTCATTCATCCATCTCACCTGTACACGGACTGCAAAATGTCATAGGCGCGCGTCGCGTGAGCGGCGTTCTTCTGCTTTGCCAACAGAATCGCGAGCTTCTGCAGCGTCAGCGTGCTCGGCGGCTCGCTCAGCTGCTGGAAGACTTGTAGCGCCTGCGCAGGTTCACGCTGCGCGATGCACTGCTCCAGCCTCACGAGCGCATGCACGTTGCTGCTGCTGTTGGTGTCTTGAGACGCGTCATCAACTGTGGCAGTGGCTGAAGTAACAATAGATCGACGCACGCAAGCGCTCGTGTGCAGCTGACGGCGGGCTGCTTGAGACTGCTGGTACTGGTGCCGAGAGTGCAGAGGTTGGGCGACAGGTGCTTGCGGTTGTGCAGTGCTGAAGCAGGCACGGCGCCGGAGCACGCGCAGCAAGAGCGACGCCTGCCGCATGCTGTTACTGTCAAGTTTGCAATTGGCTGTCGATTGGAGCTGGGCTCAAATTCCGACGATCAGATTGGACAGGTACTACGGACGCTAAGTTCGCGTGTGATGCGAACTTTAAAACGTATACCTGCTCCAGACTCCGTAGATGAACATTGATGGCCACCATTAATTAGCTCGTGCCCGGCGTGGCTGCTCAAAGCTGCGTATATTTTAGAAATCACATGGGATCTATGAGAGGGAGGCTATGTGTTCTCAGTTGAACTCGTCGTCGTCGTCATGCTGGTGGTCGTTAAAGTCGTTGTCATCGTCACCATCGTCGTCGTCCCTTTCTTCGAACTCGATCTCGATGTCGTCGCCATCGAAGTCTGTCATGAGCTGAGCAAACCAAATTACACCAGAACGGGGTCGTGAGTAGGTACACAGATATATGTGGGCGAGTTGTAATGTGCTAAGAGTTACGTACGCCGTCTTCTTCCAGCGCGTTGTTGACGTAGAGCATGAACTTCTCGAGCCCATCGATGCAGTCCGGGTCGTCGCCTTGCTCCTCACCTAGGTCAACCAGAGGGTCGTACGTCTGCAATGCAATCAGTCAGAGAAATCACAAGCGTCAGTTTACTAGTATCATACAGATGGATAGCTAGGGGTGAGAGTAGAATCGCTGCTTGGCAGTCATACATCGAGGGTGAACGCGATCCCATGTGACCGTCCGTGGTCGATCAGGTCGATGAGCTCGTTATAGTCGAATCGCTCCATGAGCGACATCAGCAGCGGTGCGTACGTCTGCTCCGTGGGCGACACGTCGTTCTGCGCCACGATCTCTTTCAAAATCGTGACCGCGTCGTCCACTTGGCCCACGTCCGTGAGTCCGCGCAGCAGCGCATCGTACGCCGGCAGGTCTAAGACAACTCCGGCATTCAGGGCTTCTTCGTAGATCTGAATTACGGCCAAATGAGCAATCGATTAATCACTACTACTGCATTGCTGACTATTAGAAAGGCGCACACGTCGGGGTGTTAACAGCACAGTACCTCCACAGCTTGGTCGACCATCTTGTGTCGCAGACAAGCGTCCACGACGTAAATCGACGCCAGCTTGGTGAAATCGTCCGCCTTCAGCGCCGGCAGCCTACAAGGTTCGCAACCAACCAGTTAGTGCCTTCACTCAACAGCTAAAAGTAGCACACATAATGATGAATGGCGTTGATAGCCGAGCCTCAAACGCACATGTACACGCTCTTGAGCACTTCCTGCGCACGTGCGATCTGCGCCGCCTCACCCCCTTTCTTCGCCAGCAGAATCGCGAGTCGCTGCGCGATCACCGAGCTCGGAGGCACCTGCAGACTGTCGAAATGTTGCAACGCCAGCACGGGGTCCCGCAGTGTGAGACTCTTCTCCAGCAGCTCGAGCGAGCTGCTGTCGCTGCTTTCATTCGAGACGTCTGCAGCTGGAAACGCGGTGGGCTTTGGTTCAGGTGATGGAGCTGTCACCGCTGCGGCGCGTGCACACGCGCTGCTGGTCGCGGAGAACAATCGCCACTGCTGCTGTGTGTTCGCAGCTCCAAGAGCAGGCGCGCATCTGCTGCTGTTGCCTCTCAGGGCCGTTGCACCACGGCGCCACGCGAGCAGCGCACTTCTGCCGCTGCCGTTCTGCATCATGGAACAGTGTTGTGTTCTGTTGATGATTGGGCAAATTGACACAAGATGAACGAAAATATATTTAGTATAAATCGGATGGGCGACATCTGGCTTCTCGTACAACTGGGTCCTACCGACTCAACTCAAAATCAATGTCCAATTTGTTTCGAATTGTTGATTGCAGTTTGCCAAGTATCGTTGGAAAGTCCAACTTCATTTTGGTAACATGTCACGACGCAAAATCGGAAACCAGCATTTTGCTCTGCCTTGCATCAGGAGTTGAAGTTACCAAGAGGAAGGAAGGCGATGCGATGGGGAGAGATTGATTGACTGCGACGGTGTGTGTGCGTGCTGAGAACGCCTGCCTGATGAGTCATACGCAGAATGCTTAGCAGGCAACTCGCGCTGAGTGCACTGCAGGAGGAATGTCGTGGCAGTGTGCCGCAAGTGCGCAATGACAAAAGTCGAACCATAAAGCAACTTTTGGGGGCCAAAGCTCAGGTAAGGCGTGTATTGTTTGCCTGTTTGTTTGTATATGCACTTTCGCATGTAGAATGTATAATGTATAAACGCTTGCTGCCTATGTGTATCAGGAAGAACTGGTGTGGCGTAACGTTGTGATGGTGCTGTCGTTTGTAGGCGTCATAGACGTCTGGTCTGGTCTGTCGAGCGAGAGATTGAGATGCGATGCTATATCGCTGCAACTGGAATGCGAAGCGATGCGCAGCACGCTCGCTTGCTCGCTTATGAAGTCCAGTGTGCCGACATCTTGTCCAAGTAGCCGCCTTCTTGCACCAAGTCGAAGAAGTGCCCTTCGCTACGTTCCACGAGCTCCTGTGGTTTCGCGTACGCGACTGCTTCACCATGGTCGAGCACCAGGATGCGATCCGAGTCCAACACCGTGTCGAGACGATGCGCGATCGTCAGCACCGTTGACAAGGCAAAAGCCGTGCGGATGACTTGTTGCAGCTTCTTGTCGGTCTCGTGGTCGATCGCAGCAGTGGCTTCGTCGAAGATCACGATGCGCGAGTGGCGCAGCAGCGCGCGCGCCATGCAGAGCATCTGGCGCTCGCCCACACTGAAGTTCTCACCGTTCTCCTCTACGTTGTACTCCAGCTTGTGCTCTTCCTCCCTGATGCGCTCGCTCAAGCCCACTTGGCGGATCGAGCTCCACAACTCAGCGTCGCTGTACTCGCTGAAGGGGTCCAAGCAGTTCCGTAATGTGCCTGCAAACAGCACTGGGTTCTGAGGGATGATCGACAGCTTCTCGCGCAGCGTCTTGAGCCCAATCTTGCTGATGTCGACACCGTCGATTAAAATGGAACCAGAAGAAATCTCACTGATGCGGAACAGCGCCATCGTGAGGCTCGACTTGCCAGCTCCCGTGCGACCGACAATCCCGATCTTCTCGCCTCCCTTGACGGAGAAGCTCAAGTCTTTCAGTACGAGCGGGTCACTTGGCTTGTAGCGGAAGTTCACGCGCTTGAATGCAATCGCGCCAGCTGATGGCCACTCGATATGTGCTGGAGGGTCCATGACTGGGATTCTCGCTGCGGCTTCCTGTGGAACATCGATGTACTCCTGGAGGCGTTCAGGACCGACCATTACGGTCTCAACTTGCGACCAGGACTGGATGATCAGCTCGAGAGACGACGAGATCTTCAGCACGTATGCAAAGGCGAGTCCGATCACTGCTGGCGAGAGTTTGTTGTGAAGCAAGATGAGCGAGTACGCGACTACAAAGACGAGCAGACTGCCAATGAGTTGGATGCGGAGAGCAAACCACTGCGTAACGGCGAGCTTTGCGAACCAGATCTTGTTGCGGATGTCCAGCTTGATGTTGTTCGTCGTGCTGAATCGGTCGATTTGCACGCCGCCAAAAGCTCGAATCACACTTCCACCTTCAATTGTCGCAGAGAGATGGCTAATGATCGGACTCCACGTAGTCTGGTGGAGGCGCTGGACTTCACGAGCCGGATCGAGATAGAAACCTCCGACGAAAAAGTACAGCACGCACACTGGCAGCAAGAAGAGTCCTTTCCACTGGATGATGATCGCTGCAGTCGCCACGCTGCAACCGACTGAGAAGAGGTTTGCGAAAAAGTTGCCGAACAAAATCGGCACTCGGAAGTCCACCGTGCTCACATCGTCTGAGTATCGCGTCAAGATTCGCCCGCTCGGATTGGCGTCGAAGAAGTTCATGGGGGCGTGGATGAGCGAGCTCGACATGCGATTGAAGAGCGTCTTTGCAGCAGCCATGCCAGAGCCACATACGGTCAGCGTTCGAACGAGAACCATCAGCGCCGATGAGATGCCGAGGACAACGTAGATCGCCATCCTGTATCCAGTGGTGACAGCGTGTTCATTACCACCGCTCGATGGCGATGTCGAAAGAGCATCAGTTGACCATCTGCCGAGCCAAAAGTCACTCAAGATTTGAAGCAGCTGCCACAGGACTTGAGACAGCAAGACGATCGCCAACACTGGAAACCCACCCACCGCGCGGTAGTACGCCTTGAAGACCAGCAGGCTCACTCGTCCTTGGTTGCGGTTCTCAGGCTTCACCAGCTTATCCGTCTCGTTCGAGTTCTGTCGCTCAAGCCGATCAGTTGCACTTGACTTCGCTCTGGACCTAGCGGTTTGCGTCGTTGCATCACGCTGGGCGTCGTATGAAGGCAGTGCGTATGACGCTGTGGCAAGCGGTGACATGAAGGACTCGGGTTGGAACTTGGTGGTGGAAGGGTTGTCAGTCTTTACGACAGTACAGGCATCGTCGATGGTCACAGTGGAGCTGACATATGACGACGCGATGATCTCTGGGTTGTGTGTGACCAAGATGATCGTCTTGTGGCGCAGCAACGTCAGCAGGCACTTCTGGAAGATCTCGTTCTGCACAATTGCATCAACCGCTGACAGAGGCGAGTCCAGGATATATGCAGACGCGTCGCTGTAGCAAGCGCGAGCAAGCGCAACGCGGGCTTTCTGTCCTCCCGAGAGGTTGATTCCTCGTTCGCCGATCTCCGTCTTGTCGCCCGCAGGAAGCAGCTCCAAGTCTTTCGTCAGCGCACAGGCATCCAGTACTTTCTCGTACTTTCGATGGTCGTATGGGAGACCAAAGAGGATGTTCTCGCGCACCGTCATGTTCTGGATCCATGGTTGCTGCGAGCAGTACGCGACGCTTCCTCCGACGTACACGGTACCGCTGCTTTTGTGCATCTCTCCTAGCAGCGCTGAGCAGAGCGACGATTTCCCACTTCCAACTCGACCGTGGACAACGACAAGCTCGCCAACGGTGACTTGGAGATCCACATTTCGAAGCAGAAGATTGTCTTCATCCCATCCGAAGTCGCCATTGGCGATGGAGATCATCACGTTATTGTCGATGTAGCGCTTTGCTGACGGGTGGCGAGCAGTGTGCACGTTGTCAGGGCTGATCTCTGAAAGAAGAAGGAAGTCGCTCACGCGCTTAGTCGCAACCTTCGCTCGTACGATCACGTTGATCGTGTTTGCGATCCCTGTCAGTGGGGCTTGAATCAGCTGGAAGAGTGCGAGACTCGTGAACACTGTCGCTGGCGAGAGCTCGCGATGCAGAAGACCAACGTGCACTCCAAAGGTGATGACGCAGATGAAAACTGGCATCCCCCATGTGAGCACTGTGTTGGCTGAAGTCAAGAGCAGAAATTCCCAGATGTTTGCGACCTCTTTCGCTCGAGCCTCACCGATCCCCTCGATCATCTTGTCTTCCCATGCGTTGAGCTTGACAATGCTGATCGCCTTGAAGACCTCGGTGACGCGTTTCATGCGCACATCCTTCGCTTTCATGTATACGCCATACAAGTTCATGATGCGTTTGGAGAAGTAGTTGTTGCCGAGCAAAAGCAGAACCACGACCGAGAGACCGGCGAACGCGGCGACGCCTAGCACTTGGTACAGCATGAAGCTCGCGATGAGGATCTGCATAGGGATGATCCAGAGCTGATGGATGTAGTATCCCGCTTGCAGGATGCATGCGCAGTCCGTGGTGTACATGTTGGAGATTGCCCCCGTCGATGTCTCTTTGCGAGCCTTGGCACTCAGGCGAAGCGTCTTGTGGTACATGACGTTCTTGATTGCGCCAGTGAACTGGATCGTCATGACCTCCGAGTCGAAGTTGCCGTAGTTGTCCACCAGCGACTGCACCACCTCGGTGCACAGCAGCGCGACGATCCAGACAGTGAGGTCTTGGACGTCATAATCTTGCAAGGTCAATCCGGAAAGCACGCGGTTGAGCACGACGGGGCCAAACAAGCTAGCGAGCATCGCGGCCAAGAACGCAAGTCCCGTCAGCGCGAATCGCCCTCCAAACGATTTTAGGAACGATCGTGGAATTGATTGGGTTTCCGCGAAATCATGGGCGAACTTGGCGGCGACGAACGTGGCTTGGTGTTCATGCTTGAGTGGCCAGACGTCGTCCGCATCGAGTTGCTTCTTGTTGCCAAGCTGCATCAGAGGGGTGACCCAGGACAGAAGCAACTTGGAGTACCACGGGGCAACGGCTTGCGGGTGCGGGGTGAAAGCTGCTTCCAAGGCATCGGAGTCGTGTTCAAACATGGAGTACTTTGGACTGGTCATCTTGATGGCGAATTCAGAAGTGGGCGCCAAGATTGTCGTGGTCTCGACGCTCACAGCATGAGTCGGCTTGCAAGAATCTCAAGAGGCCCGCCCACCCGTGAGCAGAGGTTGTAGGTGGGACTCATCCGTCTGATCCCAAAACGACAACGTGACCTCTGTCACTTAAAAAAACCCAGCTTCAGAATGTTTGTAAGAAGCCTCATCGTATGGACCTACCGTGGCGCGACGAGCCTCTTAATGCTGGGTGGGAGTTATGAATGGATGGATCCCCCTCGCCCATCTATCATTCAGTGACTGTGTTTAGAGACGAGCAGAAGGAAGTGAATGCGTTCTTTTCAGGAGCACTCCACTGTGGCAAATGGTGCATCGCTGATTCGTCACGTGTTGTTTCCCTGATGCAAGGCAAGCCAGTCACAAGAGTTTTCTTCTGGCTGTGAGCGATTGAGTGTAGCCATGTGACGACTGACCCAAGCCAACATTCATTCGTCGACAAGTACACCTGTGTCTGGCTCTCATCAACGCCCATTTCCCTCACATACAAACACCAAGTCAATCACCTGGGAGGGTGACGAAAGTGGGGAGGTGTATCCTCAAGGCTTTGGGTGAAACAACAGGAGCCGAATGATTGAGCAGAGTCGATCGTGGCTGGTGGATCAGCTATCAAACCCTGAGCGAATCCAAATATCGAGTCTGCTGCTTGAATCGACAGAGGGAAAAAGGAGGAAAAATTTTGTGCTTGCGACAACAGTTTCTTGTGGGTAGCGCGAGTTACTTTAGAACCTCTATTTCAGCAAAGCCCACGACGGAAGCGGCACTTCAAACACCCACTTTGCAGACTCGTACTTAAAGGAATGCAGCCACAAAGTGAAGCAGTACTGCTGAACCGACGAGAAGATGGCGCCTTCACCGTCTCTGCATGCTGTGCAGATAGATTCGCACTCAGTTGCTTCATCGCTCTTGTCGATGTCAGTCCCCGATCGTTGTTCCTCGATGTGATCGCTGGCACTTTCCAACTGAGCTGGTTCAGTTTCGTGAACTCCATTCATTGCTTCACTACCAGGAGCTGGAGCTTTCTCGTCCGGTCCGTACTGCGGGTCGTTCACAATAGGAAAGCCCAAAAACTTGAGATGCACGCGGATCTGATGAGTTCTTCCAGTGATCGGCAGGCACTCGACGACGCTGTGAGAACCATCGAAGCTCAGTCTTTTCATCAGCGTCTGCGCCAACTTGCTGCTTTCATTCACAACCACTCCCTGAAGATGTTCCGCAGAATTCACGCAGCCAATTGGCGCCGATACACTCCAGTACGCCTCATCATTCAACTGCGTTTGGGTGATCTGAGCTAAGTCGCTGCCGTCGTTCTCTCTCATGACTCGATCGAACGCTCTGTGGCTTTGGGGCTCAATATCATCTCCTTCACGACTGCTGGTAACGACCGGAAACTCGCCCAACACGCGCGCCACATAGTGCTTTTGCACCTGCCCTGACGCGATCTCGTCACAGAGCGCTTTCGCTTTCGCTGCCGACTTTGAGAGCATGAGCAGCCCCGACGTGAGTCGGTCGAGACGGTGCACAGGGAAGAGCTCGGACATTTCGTCACACTCTCTCTGAAGCAGCAGCGTCATGGAGTTGTGCAGGTAAGCGCCGCTTGGGTGCACGGGGATGCTTGAGGGTTTGTTCACAACCACGACTTCGTCTTCATCATAGCATACGAAGCCAGCAGCAGGTGATGGTGAAGGTGACACGGCAGATAAGTGCGCTGGTGGTTCGTGACGATGCATGATGTGCTCTAGAAAATCACCATTGCGCAGGATGCATTCGGGTTCTTGCGGCTGCCCATTGATTCGGATCAACCCCATGGAGATCGCAGCTTGCTGGTAACAGATACACAATCACAGGTCAGTCCATAGGGCTCCCCGTCTCAAGCGATATACAGTTTGCCTTAACGCGTACACAATACTCGGCGGGCAGTCCAGCAAACTCGTGGAGGAACACGTCGATGAGCGTGCGTCCGCACCAGCGCGCCTTCACGAACGTCTCGAAGCGGTGGATGTACGGCGTGACGATACGCAACCGACAGCTCCCATCACTACCGCAGGTTCTGGACGTGCATGCAATGTACTTGATCTCCGGTGCATCGCCATCGCGGTCCGACGCATCAGCAGCAGCGAGGCGCTTCAATGTGCCCTGGCGGTTGCAGTCGCGCTTGCTGCGTCGCTTGCGCTGGCGATGAGTGCCGCTGGTGTCTTCTCCATTTGCTACAGCCACCGCGCGCTCCACCTTCTGCTGCGCACGGTACTGTGCCTTGGCGAGGCGGCGCAACAGCTTCTTGCTCGTCGCGGCGGCACTGGCATCGTCACACGCAGCGTCCGCTTGAGTCATAGGTGAAGAGCTCATGTTGGCGTTGTGCCAATCAAGAAAGGCAGCCACAATTTCGTATGCAATATGATAGGATAATCATGCTATTCGCTCGTTTCTTTCTAAGTTCGCATGCTGATTTTGTCGCGCGCGTACTTAGTGTAAGGTAATGCGGCATGGAGCCATTTGCCTCCATTAAGTACGCATGGAGCAGTGTCGTTTGATTGGCTGCGGTTGCATCGCATCGGCTCTTGGTGGATTGCTTGGCAATTGACAGCGACTGAGCAGCGCAGCGCAGCGAACCTGAACGCTGAGCGAAAGTGAATCGAGAAGCGAGCGAGCGGCGAGTGTGATACATACGCACCACCAACACAGACAGGAACTCCAGATCTCCAGACAGGCAAGCAACATGGGCGTGAACGCGAACGAGGTGACCGCGGCGCCAGCCGTGAAGAAGTACCACTTGGTGGAGGCGGAAGAGGTGGACGCGCGCACGGCGGCCAAGAGCAACAGTGCGCCGGGCTCGACCAAGAAGAAAGGCAAGACCAACTGGACGCAGCTCCCACTGGAGGCCGGCGGCGACGACAGCACCAGTAGCAGCGAGGCGGCCGACCGCTCGGACGACGGCAGCCAGCGCAACGGCTTCCGCGGCGGTCGCGGACGTGGCGGCAACGGCGCTGGTGGCCGCTCGTTCGGACGTGGCGGCGGTCGCGGCCCACGCCGCAACTACGACAGCAACGGCTCGTACATCAATGGCGTGTACGTGCCAAACACCGACCCAAAGACCACTGCGCAATGGGCCAAGGAGCAAATGTAAGTGCTGCTGCGAATGCTGCCTGTGGTGTGCAATCCTTGCATTGAGTCACTAATGCGCAACAATGTGTCACATTGCTTTCAATGCTATGCTACATCCAGTGAGTTCTACTTCTCGCCAGATAATTTGGTGCGCGACATCTTCTTGCGCCAGCACATGGACGTGGACGGCTTCGTGCCGCTCGCGTTTGTCGGTAGCTTCCAGGCGGTCTACTCGGTGCACCAGGACTACCTGTCGCTGCTCGAGGCCATGAAGGACTCGGAGCTCGTGGAGCTCGACCTCGAGAACGAGAAGGTGCGACTGCGCGATGGCTGGCAGAAGTGGCTCTGGCCGAACGCGGACGGCGGCTACGGTGTTCCTCGATACATCAAGGCGGCGGTGGACGATGACGATGTCGAGCAGCCATCGGCCTAAGTCAATTTGGCACGAACAGCAAGCAGCAGCACGGAGAGAGATCCAAAAGCAATACTACGAAACAGACAGACAGGGAAGACATCAAGGAGAGACATCAAGAAACATCAAGAGAGAGAGACGGAAGAGACAAGAGATTGGCGGTGACGGCGGTGGTGTCACGTACGAGAAGAGCACGCGCGTGTGTGTGTGTGTGCTCGCCCTTCTTGATTGATTGAAACCTTCCTCCCACACGAGAGATACTGCATATCGTTTCTTTCTTTTTTTTCGAGAAGTGAGTATATTTTTTCATATATTTTTTTTTATCAAGATTTGCGTGCGTGTTCGCGTTGCTGGGCTTCCTTGATGTGTGCATATTGGTGATCTCTGATGGTCAGCAACTGGCATAGCTTTGGAGCAAAGCAAAAAACAATTCTTGTTTCTATCCATGGCGAACTCAAAGTCACGCGGCTTGTTATTGCTCATTTTGTTGTTGTTGCTGTTGCTGTTGGAGAAACGATTCGAGGGGCAGCACTGCGAGCCGCTGGCCGCGCTTGCGCTCGCGATTGAGCTCCTGGCACTTGGCGCGCGCCTCGTCATACGAACACGCGACGGTCGCTCCCTGTAGAAAAATTAGGCAAGCAAACATCAGTTGTAGGACGGCTCGTCAGCCTTTTCAATTTCTAATCTCCAATTGAAGTTGCAAGAAAGGATCGTTACCTGCTGGACGAGCTCTCTTCGCTGTCGAAAGTCCACGTGCGTCGTGAAGAACACGTACTCCCGGATCAGCGCCAGCTTGGGCTCCTGGCTGCTATTCGGAGTCTCTGCACCCCTTTTCGCATCTGCATCTGCTGCTTCTTCTTCCTCTTGCTGTTTCTTTTTGCTCTGCTGGAGCATCGCGTCGCGCTTGCTGACGCCGTTATACCTCTCGAGCGCCTCCTGCTTGCCGCTGTTCATGAACTGCGTCTGGATCGCCACCATGTCCCGGAAGCCCGTGAAGAGTGCCTCACGCAGGGAATGGCTCGTGGTAGACGGCTCGAGCACTTGGAGCGCCAGCGCCACGGCTTCGAGCGTCGATAGACATCCTTCCATCGGCTCTCTGCATATTCACATAAGCATGCATACACCACCATTCATCCATTACCAAGCCGTCAGTATGA
Source organism: Globisporangium spiculum (assembly GCA_023335655.1). NCBI lineage: Eukaryota > Oomycota > Peronosporomycetes > Pythiales > Pythiaceae > Globisporangium > Globisporangium spiculum. Next base: position 24,174 of record JAADVO010000242.1, on the reverse strand, counting down.
GCAATCGCCATCCATCCAATCTATCCAAAAATAGACTGCATGCAGCTACAAATAGGCATTGTTACCTTCTCAAGTCGCCATAGATGCTCTTCTTTGGCATTGCGGCATCCTCACCATTACCACCGCCATTATCGCCATTATCGTCGAGACAGATGAACTCGAACGCCTTGCCGAACGCGCGTCGCTGCTTCGCGAGCGCCTCGAGGTGCGTTTTCGTGTGGAAGACGATCTTCTTGGCTTCGGTCCACGTGCCGTCGATCACCACAAGCAGCGTCTGTGGTCGTGCAATGCGTGCTGCTTCCTCTGTCTCTACTGCCTCTGCTGATAGTGCTGGTGGTTGCGATCCGAGTGACCCGATGAGCTCGGCGTTCAGGGTCTTGGCTGTGGTGTCTGGGAACAGCACGAACACGCTCTCAAACTGCACGTTGCCATCGGCATCTGCGATTTGATACAATAGCCTGTCGAGCTCGTCGCTGGATCCTGGCGCACCTAACGCGCGATCACCGGCGTCGTCATCTACGATGGCGATCGTCACGGCTCGTTGGTCCAGTACTTGCGCGAGTACGGGCACGGACGAGATCGCGTTGCGGTGGCGCTTCTCGTGGCGGTGCTGCACAATGAGCACGTGCGTGTGAGTGGTCGCGAGCGGCACTGGGGGCAGCGACGCGCAGTAGCAGACGCGGGGCGGCCGTTGGCACCGCACGCAGCTCTCGCGCTTGCTGGCTTTCGCGGTTGCTGTTGCTGTTGCTGGTGGTACAGTAGCCATTCGATACCGCGCTTGGGCTCTTTGGATCTGCTCGGGAAAATCGCAAAATGGACTCTTCGCTATCAAGGCGTCTGCTACTACCGCACAGGTAAATCGAACCAAATGAAGGAATATTGGAAATTCATAATAGCACATGACTGAATATTAGCACTGGAGCGTCATGAGCATGTAGTGCATTGCAGCCGCTCGTGTGGCAGAGGGAGAGTGCGCTGCAGCCTCTAGTAACTGTTGAACAAGCCTGCAATGTCTCTCCTCATGCCCTTGTCCGCCGCCTTGCTGGCCCCTGAGCCTGAACCTGATCAAAAGCACAGCAAATCAGTCGATTAACGCGCGCCGAGTGTCAGCGAAAGATGGGAAAAGGTTACAATAAGTCTCCATGTTGTTGTGGTTGGCAGATTTTTAGATTAGATCCCTAAAATGCAGCAGCAAAGCAGCAACAAGCTTAGAGGTCCGACGCGACTGGCACGACGCTGGCGACTGGCTCGACGTATGGGCGGTACACTTCTTCCTTTGGCTCCAGAATGGTGACGACATCGTCGAGGTTGCGCTTTGGTCCCTGCTTGCCGGTTGGGTCGTGTGGAAGCATGATCGACACCTTCACACCGAGCACACCCTGGCGCATGAGCACGTGGCGCACCGCGGTGTCAACGTACTCCATACCAGCGTTACCGGTCTTCACCATGTATCCCTCCTTGAACTTCATGGCCTTGGCACGCTGCGCACGCAGCTTGCCCGAGACAATGACTTCAACACCCTTGGCACCAGCCTCCATGACGAAGCGGATAACCGAGTAGCACGCGCGACGCACAGCGAGGCCTCCGAGGAGACGGTACTTGAGCGACTCGGCCTGCGCCTGCGAGCAGAGGCCGCGGTTCGCGACGCGCTCGGCGTAAAGCTCGACAGCGCCGTCTGGGAAGTTGAAACGCTTCTGGACGACCGAGGTGAGCGCGCGGATGCGCTGGCCCTTCTCGCCGAGCACTTCCTGGGTGCGCGTGGCGCGGATGATGATCTCCGTGCGCATTGGGGTCACGCGCACTTCGACACCGGCGTAGCCCTCGCCAGCGAGCTCGCGCTGGAGGAGCTCGTTCAGCTCGGCGTAGAAGACACCATCAGCGACGAACTTTCGTTTCTTGGAAATGTTGGCGGCCATTGTTACACGTTGGTTAGTAAATCTGCACTACTTGGAGACCCGGTAATGGCGGCGGCGCTGCAGGCAGCAGGCGAAGGCGAGAGCGGCGCGGCCTCCAGCCAAACAAACAAGGGCACAAGCGACCATGCGCTACCCACCACTCAAAATGACGCGAAGACTCGATATTTGGGAAAACAAAGCTTTTCTCAAATTTGGAGTGTTTTCGAGTTGGTGATTGGCTGAAAATAGTAAAACCCTCTGAGGTTTTTCATTGCGTGAGGTGTTTTCAACAGTTTAGGATGCGTGAAGTAGTAGCGTGGACCACCGCAAAATAGGCTGCGTTTGCTCTCAAAAGGCGTTTCTATTGAAAACGAAATCTTCTTTCAAAACCGTCCAACGGTGTAGAGAGAAATTCGGTCGCTGCCGATTTACAATGTCAATTGCCATGCGGCGCAATGGAAGAAGCACGAGCAGAGGAATGGAGGCAACATGGCGGCGATGATCCGTCCATTGCGACTGATGCACACACGCCAGAGCCTGGCGGAGTGGACGCTAGCAATGTCACAGGCGTCGACGCTGTGCATATGTCGAAGAAGAGGCAGCGCATGGAGCAGCTGATCCAGAAGTCCATGGGGATGGTGCCCAAGCCATTTGAGCACGAAGCGGTGCCGATAGGAGGAAGTCAGCATGCGAGCTCGACAAGAGCCGCCTCGATTGCAACTCCAGGCTCGGCTGCTAGTGACAATGTCGCTGGTGGTGCAAGTCAGCGTCACGCTGCAGCACAGGTACGCAGTGGTGGTGGTGACGATGGCGATGATCTGCACATCACCAGCCACCAGCAGCGACAAGTGATTGCGCGCCGCAAGCAGTGCTGGACGCAAGAAGAGGATGTCAAGCTCTGCGACCTGGTGAAGCAGCATGGACTTTTGCAATGGGCGGTGATAGCGGCGCATTTCCCGAATCGCGACCGGAAGCGCTGTCGCGAGCGGTTCGTGAACCATCTGGACCCGCAGCTCCAGCAGCTCGAGTGGACGCCGCAGGAAGAGAAGCAACTGATGGACCTGCAGCGAGAAATCGGGAGCCACTGGGCAACAATCGCGCGGAAACTGCCAGGTCGCAGCCCCGAAGATGTGAAGAACCGCTTTCTGACAAGCGCCGCCAAGCAACTGACAGAGAGTCCAGCCGCGCAATCGCAGGCATGGTCACCATCATCATCATCATCGCTACAAGCTTCTGAGAAAGATGTTCCTGTCGTGGCGACGGTGGCTCGCGCGCCACCCAAGCGCTGGTCGAAGGCCGAAGCAGACACGCTGTGCGCGCTTGTACAAGCCCACGGGGCCACCAATTGGTTCTTCCTGGCGTCGCAGCTTCCCGGACGCACTGACCTCCAGTGCATGCAGCAGTGGTACCAGGTGCTGGATCCGGCGATCGTCAAGGGCAAAGGCACGTGGACTGCGCAAGAAGACGCGACGCTGCTATCCAAACATCAAGAGCTCGGCCCAAAGTGGACTCAAGTACGCATATATATGAACGGCTGTGCGTGTTGGGCTGGACGAGCAAGGTCTAATTCGACTGTTCTTTCTTTATCGTTCGTTGCACAGATCTCTCGCTTTCTACCAGGGCGAGTGGGAAAGCAGTGTCGCGAGCGGTATTTGAACCATCTCGATCCGTCAATCAGCAAGGTATGCTCGGCATTCATACGCTAGGTTAAATAGTTTATGTGTGATTAAATAACCAGCTCTGGCTAGAGTGAGCGATCCGCTAACAAACAGCACCTCTTTGCTCAATGACAGGAATCATGGACGTCTGAAGAAGAAGCCAAGCTCGTGCAAGCCTGTGAAAAGCATGCCACGCAGTGGTTTCAGATCGCCAAAGAACTCCCAGGAAGAAGCGAGAACGCAATCAAGAACCGCTGGCACACAATCGTTCGACGAAAGATCCTTCGAGCCACTAACAACAGCGCCAACAGCACTTGCAATGACAACCCAAGCGATTCGTGAGTGAAGAAGATCACAGCGGAGTTATCGCTCGTGACGACAGCACGCCTCGGAAGTGGTGGCGGATGTCTTGGTTCACTTGGTCCAGGACCCGGTTGAAGCCATTGCGTAGGATGCTGCTCAGCGTGCTGGTGCTGTTGTTGGCATTGTCGTCATTCTTATTGTGTGTGGTGGTAGCAGCCACACTCTGGCATTTTCGACGCACGTATCGAAGCATTCGAAGAGCGTGGTCCAGCGCGCGATTCTCCACTTCGAGCAGGATCCTCGAGTAGATCGAGTCGAACGCTTCGTTTTGAGAAAGTGTGTGGTCTTCGTTGAGATCATCAGTATCAACAGCGGCATCCAGCATGTGCGCAGTCATTCGAACCGTTTCCAGGAGGTCCTGGAAAAGCTCTTCGATGGACTGCAGCGGCTTCGACACTTCGACAAATCCGCCATTGTCGTCTCTCTGTTGCGCTTTTGTGACTAAAGATACCGAATCGTGCTGACGATGGTGCATTGGTGGGGGCGGAACAATAACTGACGAGGACGACTTGGATTTCTTTGCGTGTCGATCGATTTCTTTCCGGAGAGTGAATGGGAGCGCGTAGTAGACATCAGAGTCGATTTGGGACATCCGAATGTCGTCAAGCGCATTTGCGGGAGAGCTCGAGCGGGCTTGATGAGGGCTCATTGCCAGTGGATTGAATAGATCTCGCGTTCGACCAGCTTTCTGCATCGGCTTCTTTCCTTTAGATCCCGTCAACTGCGGCGGCAGCGGTGGTGATGGCACCCCTTGTTTCATTTGCATTGGAAACGCATTTGCATTTGCATGTGAGGCTTGTGCGGTCGAGTGCGGTCTGTAAGTCGACAACACTTCGTCTCGAATCCAAGACGGGAGCTCATCCAGGACGCTCATGTTGACCTGGGACAGCCCAATCTGCACCTCTCTAGCATCCGCTGCTGCTGAAGTTGATGACACTGAGCCGGCAGGAGGCAGTTTTCTATCGCCGCCATCTTCGGCATTTTCATCCGCAGTGCTTTTGCCGTCATCTTCCTTGCTCTCTTCGATCACAGGCAGCTGCTCTCGCTGATTGTGCGAAAGTTCACTGAACCAGGCTTTGAAAAGCTGTCTGGTCTTCTTTCCCCCTTCAGTCACAGTCGACGACGACGACGCATCCCCAGCCAACTTTGTCGCTTGGATGCCAACACCTCTTAGATCACTACTTGGGAAACGAAATTGTCGAAGCAGCTCGATGCACACCTTGCCGATCACTTGATCGTTGTCCGTCGGCTCAGTTAACACTTGGCTTTTTGAAAAGTTATCGCACACGCCGTGACCCATATACTTCCAGGGCTCAATCGGCTCACCCTCTCTGCGTTTCTTGATCAAGAGCGTCAGGCACTCAGTGCGCACTTTCAACGCCTGCAGCCGACTCTTTAGCTCTCCCGCCAGCGCCATCATGAACGCGGTCGCGTCGTCCCAGGTTTCAAAGCGAATCCCAAAGTTCACGACCGCAGACACGCTTTTCCGCATCATGTTCGACTCGATCGAGAGCGGACGATTGTCGATCCCACGCGCAAAGTTGAAGAGCATCTCGCCCGTGGTTTTCCCGAAATTGCGAACCAGTTCGCCCTTTGGCAACGATCGCAGCTGCAACATGTCTTCCAGCCCCAGATCCTGAAGCTTTGCGCTCATGCGCCGCCCGACACCAGGCAAATCTCGAATCGCGAGCGATAGCAGGAATGGCTCGGCGCGCTCAGGGTTCTCGATCTGGAAGATCCCGTTGGGCTTTGCCTCTTTCGACGCAAGCTTCGCGAGGAGGATGTTGTACGAGACCCCGACGCTCGCTGGACAGCCACTCTGCGCAAAGATCTGCTCGCGAATCAGCTTTGCCGTCGCCATCCCGTCCGTGTTTCTCCCAAACTCAAGCAGCGCTTCGTCACAGCTCATCGCTTGCACGTACGGCGTATGTGAGAAGAAAACGTTGTAGATCTGGAACGACACCTGCTCAATCTCTTCAAACTTGTAAGGGAGCACGATAAGTTCTGGACAAAGCTCCTTGGCTGCCTGCATAAACAAGCCCGCTCGGATGCCCTTCGCTCGCGCCAAATAGTTGCAGGATGAGATCTCCGACGTACCCGAGTTGCCCGAATGCGCGACTGCCACGGGTACTTTCTGGAGCTCTTCTCGTCCGCGAACTGCCACCGCAACGAAGAAGCAGTCCATGTCCACGTGCAAGATCACGCGTCGATTGGACGTCGACGGCTCACGCCGGATCGCCGAGCCTTTGTAGATCGAGAAAAACTCGCCTGCTTTCTGCTGGAAAGTGCTCCGCCAGTTGCCAATGTGGTGAAGACGCGACTTTGCAAAGAAATAGCGCACAAACTCGGATCCGTCTCGTGTGGATTTGCTGCGAGAGTCGTGGGCACCACGCAGAGCTTCAGTTGGTTGTTTGGCTCTTGGGTCAGATGATGAGGCTGTGGTTTGCGCTACTTGTTCTGTTATCGGAGGCTGCAAGTCTCCTACTCTCTGTTGATCACCTTCCGAATCCGAGAGCCTTTCGTCGTCGTCTTCGAGATTGTCATTGTCGTGGTGGTCCAACACGTCGGTAGCTGGTGGCTCGGGTTGTATGCCAGTCACAACAAGGGTTCTTGGCGTACACCCTTGATCACGTGCTGTCCGTGATGTCGTAACGATGCTGCTTGCAGACAATGCGTGGCACTCGGGTGTTGTCCATGCGGTCGATTCGACCACCTTGACTGGGGCCATGATGGCTGATGCCGATAAGGGCGACGCGAGCAAGAATGAGCTGCTGGTGCTGTCAGACAGATTGAGGATGTTGTTGGCAGACAGACTCAGGATGCTGCTCTGGGTCGGATCCGAGAAACTCTGGTGCAGAAACGGCTTGAGTGGGAGCAGTCTGCGCTGCTCGATGCTCTGAACAATCCAATCGGGATGGACCACGGGCGTCGACTTGCGCATCTTTCTGTGGTGACAACAAAGAACGCGCTCGTGTCAGTGTACACACGCACACCGTTATTAAAATAGAGCAATACGCAATGACATACTTGAGCTGCAGCACTTTCGAGGCGGGCAAGTGGGTTGCGATGATGTGCGTGACGCGCGACGTCTGGTAGTGCTCAAAGCCGCCGCCGTGCAGCAACATTAGCTGCCGGATCTCTTCTTTGCTCGGCACGGTGTAGCCGTCCACGTACACATGCACGCCTTCAAATACAACGCTATTGCTCGCTGTTGCACTGTCGCTTCCCGCTTGTTGCTGTGGTTGTGATGACCTGTCGCCGGCACTGCGTGCTGATACTTTATGCGCTGCTGGCGATTGTGTGCCTACTGTCGCTACGGCGTTCGTGAAGGAGGCGTTCTGGTTGCGCAGTTTCTGGACCTTGTGCGCCATGTACACGCTGAAGCTGCCGTCATGGTGCTCGCCCAGCTGCTTCTTGCGCTTCTTGTCACGCTCCGAGCTGGTGCTGATGCCCCACATCTTTGCCTTTTTTTCCACTTTTGGCGGGTATCTCGAAAGGTTTTTCCATCAAATATACAGAGGGTTCAAATCGCAGTGTGCATTTTAGAATTGAAATAGAGAATTTTCTGCACTATTCTGGTTTATATACCTCTATTTTTCTCTTGAAACCTCTTTAAACAATCATCCAGTTTTTGAGTTTTGGTGGTACTGTCAGCTGCCCGAATAGAGGCCTATACGTTGCGGTCCACTTGTGTTGACGACGAAGGGAAATAAAGCGCGGGGGAAAAAACAAAAAGGCAAAAAGCAACCAACGCCACCGCCACTGCACGCGCATTCAATCAACTTCACTCCATTTCGCCAAACGCCCGCACTCCCTCGCCGTCTTCCTGCTTGCCGCCGCCTTCGCCATGTTCTACTCACAGATCATCCTCGCGAAGAAAGGGCCGCTGGGCAAGATCTGGCTCGCCGCACACTGGGACAAGAAGCTCAACAAGCAGCAGATTTTCACAGCCGACATCCAGAGCTCGGTCGACTCGATCGTGAACCCGCAGGTGCCGCTCGCGCTGCGCGTGTCGGGCCACCTGCTGCTCGGCGTCGTGCGCATCTACTCGCGCAAGGTCAAGTACCTCTTCTCGGATTGCAGTGAGGCTCTCGTGAAGATCAAGCTCGCGTTCCGCCCCGGTGTGGTCGACTTGCCGGCGAACAACCAGCAGGCAAGCTCGCACGCGATCAACGTCAGCAACTTTGGTGAATTCGACGTCGAGCTGACGTACTCGATTGAGTGAGTTGTTGCATTCACTTGCTGCTCTTGTGCATTTTGGTTCTTTTGCGTTTGCCTTGGTTGATAGGGTGCATTGCTGAAAGTGCTGACGACGATGCTTTGGTCCTTTGATTTTGTTTTTATTAATGCAGTGCGATTTCGGCGCCGTCGCTTGATGAATGGATCGCCGCTTCAAGCCAAACGACTGCACGTCGCCAAGACATCACACTCGCAGACCCGTTGTACCGAACGCAGGGCGATGACGAGTTGGCTGAGAGAGGTATGGAATGAATGCATCAAGCATTTCGCACACGAATGCTTTCTTACCTGGTACTAACTGTACTCTCCACTATTAGATGGCTTTGGCGCCGAAGATTCGTTTGGAGGAGGCGATTGGCAAGCGTTCGACCTGGACGACATGGCAGACAAAGATGTACGAGATGATGTATTTTCCTAGCTGTTGCCAAATTGATTGGAAGAATGGATTTCTAACGCTTGTTGCGGTTGTTGCTCGCAGGGTGTGCTTGATGTCAGCACTGTTAGCGACGTCGAAATCGCTCGAGATGCTTCTGTCGTTCTCCCAGCGTTAGACGAGTCTGGGCTGATGGGAACCATGGACAAGTCGAACGCGGACGAGTCCGGATTTGGTGACGAGTTTCGACCAGATCTCGCCTTTAACGACGATTATGGAGTGGATACCCTGGAAGTCGACAACGGATTGGAGATCCCTCCTAGCCCAAGCAGCAACTCTCTCGATATCAGCACCGATCTGAATGTTAGCATCAATAACTCGCGCACATCTCTCGATTTTGCTCTTGCAAATGAGGAAGAAGACAGCGCAAAGAGTCTTCGACCAAAGAAGAAGCGACGGATCGGTCGCGACAGCGTGACTGAGCTGAACTCGGCTGTCCTGAAGAAGGTGCGGTAAACCGTCTTTGCTCACTTGCATACATGCTCCCGGCTAACTTTCGCATCTGTGCTTTTTACAGGGTATGACCGATGTGTCAGATATCATGCGCACACGAGACATCTCTTACAGAAAGCCAAACAGTTCGAGCTTCGGTGCATCGAGTGGTCTATTGACGACTGGGCCGGATCTGTTTGACAAGCCTTGCATCCTTGGCATTTCGGAGAATCTGCTGAGCATGTTCAAGTACACGATGAAGAAGCGCAAGTTTCCGTTCATCTCCGAGGAGAACGAGGACACGCAGGCAGATAAAGCAGATGAAGTTGAGCAGACTCGTCGACAGAGTGAAGCATCGGTACGCTTTTACGTTTTGATGCTTGCTTTGGTATCGTGATTGTTATTGACAGCTTGTATTACGATGTTCAGATCCTGGACGGTGGAAGAGAAAGCATGCTTCCGGAGTATGATATGGATGGCTCAATGCACGAAGGCGACAAGTCTTTCGAATTCGAAGAGAATCACCATGGACTGTACGTACTCTAGCACATTTGCTCGTAAGTTCTAGGCTGTGATCCGAAATTGATGTGCTCGTTTTGACAGCGAGATGGAGGAGATGGAGCACCCAGAGTACGACCTCGGCATGCCTATGGAGCCTGATTTCCCTGAAGAAGAACTGGAGGATTTGAACGTGGATATCGAGCTTGCAGCTGTGAATGACCTTCAAGGAAACCTGGATGAAGGGATGGATGATCAAGAAGCTAGCTATTCCACAGCTCAGCACAAGTGGCACCCTCACACCGTGAAAGTGATGAAAGTTTTGCGAACTTCTCTTGAGGACAAGGTGAGAATGGAGAAATGCTGCTGTTCTTGAGATGGTCCCAATCGGAGTACTCACTCACTCACACATGTATGGATGAATGTGTAGAACGAAGTTACGTACAAGCAACTTACGAAGAACACTCAGAGCCGAAGAACCGCCGCTGCGTTGTTCTTTGAACTGCTTCAGCTGAAGACGCTCGACTATGTGGATGTGGAGCAATCGCGACCGTACGGGGACATCAAGATCGCCAAAGCAACACGGTTTTCAGAGACGATCCCAGCAGTAGACGGCGACTATGAGTGAAGAAGACGCGGAGATTTTGCAACCGGTATCGATGGAGTTTGTTTTCCTCTTTATTAAGTGATCTAACTGGTCACAAATATGTGTTTCCCCAGCTGAGTGCGCGGTTGATTCGGTATGGATTCTATTTCGGAGTAGGTTGTGTGTTATTTTTGGCAAGTGTGTGCTTGCCACTCGGATAAATTTGGGAGAACAGCATCGGTTTTCTGCAATACGGCGCATCGAAGCACAGCGTGAGGTTCCAACTTGATCAAAGCAAGCATCCAGGTAGCTCGTCGATTCTCGCCCAACATTGAGTGATCGCTGGAGGCTTTGCAGGGCACGTGCACGACTTCAGGGAGTGGAAGAAGAACGATCAAGATGCATAGCTCGCCGGAGTTTCGTTCGCTCAAAGCCAAGATTCGAGTGCTATGCAAGCAGCGGCGCATTCGCCTGGAAGAGTTTATGAAAACGTTTGACATCCATCGCGTGAAGAAGATCAAGGTTGAGCAGTTCAAGCGTGCGTTGGACGGCAGTGGGCTGCACCTCTCGACAGCTGAAGTGAACCTGCTGCTTGCAAAGTACCGCTTCCCCAACGATCCATCTTTCGTCGACTACCGCCGCTTCTGCGACTTGATCGATAAAGTGTTCACAGTGAAGGGCTTGGAGGGTAACCCGGAGCTGAGATCAAGAATTCAAAGCGATGCACCAGTCGTGAAGAAGTTTGGACTGGCGTCGCTCTCAGAAAGCGAGGTGGAGCGTTTGCATCTGGCGAAAATCAAGCTTTTCGCTGCAGTGATGAACAAAGGAGTTGTGCTCAAAGACGTCTTTCACGACTTTGACCGAAGCAATGCAGGCAAGGTCACGAAGACCCAGTTTGTCCGTGACTTGCTGGACATTGTGTTCTTGACGGAAGACGAAATGAACGTGTTGCTCAAAGCGTATGGCGACGATCTGGACGTGCACTACAGAGCACTGCACTTTGACATCTGCCCCGGAGCGGCAGGTGCTGGGACAAAAGTTGCAGCCCCACGCTCCCCCGATCGTCGCCATTTCTCAGCACCTGCATCCTACGAGTACGGGACCGATTCGGATGCAGTTCAAGAACTCGAAGCTGAACTCTCGGAGCTCGTGTTTCGTGATCGCATTCGAACGAAGAATTTCTTCACCGACTTCGACTCGCTACGTACCGGGAAATGCACCGAAGCGCAGTTCAAGCGCTGCGCCAAGCTTTGCTTTGGCTCATTGGCTGAGAGCGATTTGGACTTGCTGGTGAAGAAGTATGTAATCAAAGGGCTGGACTGCAACAAAGTCGACTACATTCACTTCTGCAACTACGTCGAGGGAAGAAGCAACCGAGACTCCTCGAACGACAGCAGCAGTTACGAGGATGTGCTGTCCTCGATCGTGGCATCGACACTGGCGCCATTGTCAATGACCAAGTGCTCGCGCGAGATGCGCGGCTCATTGAGCGACATGGAGTCTGAAATCCACCAAGCGATGATCCAGCGACTCGGCTCGTTTTGTGCGACGCGTCGTGTTCTCCTGAAGCCATCGTTCCAGGATTTCGACAAGGGGCGACGCGAGCATGTCACCGTCGAGCAGTTTTTCCGCGTGATGACCATATTCAAGCTGACTTTGGCAAACGACGTAGAGAAAAGAGTGCTGCTGAAGCGCTATGCGAGTTCTCACGGCAATCGGTTCGTCAATTACGTCACTTTCTGCTTCGACCTCGAGCACTGGAGTAGCGATGTGAGCAATCAAAATGGCCGTTTATCGTCTCGTGGAGGCAGCAACGTCGTCTCGGAGATCATCTCACCAGCGAAAATCAAGCACAGTACATTCGAGGATGCAGAGTCCGAGCTGCACATTCGCTCCGTGCCGATGCTAATCCGCTACATCAAGCAGATCGTGAAGCGCGATCGCATCCGCTTGGAGGAGTACTACCGTGACTTTGACAAGCTGCGTCATGGGAAAGTGACTATCGCTCAATTCTCGGCAGGACTCGGCGCTGGTGGGTTTATGCTCTCGAAAGACGAGATGAAGCTTCTTGGCGATGAATACGCAAGCAGAGACGTTCTGGACAGTGTCGGACAGAGTTTTGTTGCGTGGAAGCGGTTTGTGGACGACATTGAGAGCGTGTTCACCATAAAAGGGCTCGAGCGCGCACCAAACCACGATCTGAACGCTCTGGACACTCGAAGCGAGCAGTTTGGCGGTGTGAAGGAAGAGAGAGATCTGACTCTGGATGAAGAGCGCGTCGCGACCCAGGCCGTGATCACGATGAAGCGAGCGATCGATCGGCAGCGACTCAACATCAAGCCTGCGTTTGAAGACTTTGACCGCTCCAAGCAAGGTTTCATCTCGGGCACCAAGTTCGAGCGCGTGCTGTCAATGTTCAACCTTCTGCCCGCAGATGCTTCGCAAACGCGCTTGCTGCTCATCAAATTCCGCGAGCAAATCGCGAATGGCACTTCGAGTGTGACGCTGAGCACGATCTGCGACGTGAACTACCGCGCTTTCCTCCAGGCGCTAGACATTGTCGGCGCTACTGCTGAGGACGCGAGATCGTCGCTGGTGCTTCTGGGAAGTGTGGCGTATCGCCAAGAACTTTTCAACGGTGGAGCGTCCTCGGACGCTGGCGCCAAGCGGCAAGCTCGTGACCTGCAAGCGTCGTTCACGGACGTAGGTCAGCTGATCACGGAGATTCGGCGCCAGATGAACGCTCGACGCATCCGCATCAAGGAGTTCGTCACTGAGGGGGACAAGCTGCGCTCGGGCGAGATCACCGTCGCCAAGTTCCACACTGCGCTGAACCGGAGCGGGTGCGTGCTGGACGCGTCGGACGTGAAGACGCTGAGCGCGCACTTTCTGTCGGCGAAGAACTCAGACAAGATCGACTGGCGAGCGTTCATCGACGCCATTGACACTGTAGGAGGAGGCGCTCAGCTATTTCCATCTTCAGCTGAGCCACATCAGCAGTATGGAGGCGACGACTCTGTCATCAAGCGAGTCCTGGAGCGACTGCGGCTCGAAGTGAATCACCGGCGCCTGTACATGAAGCCGTACTTCCAGGACTACGACCACAACAAGATCAGCCGCGTGACCAAGTTCCAGTTCGCGGCGGTGCTTGACATGATGAAAGTGAGCGTGAAGCCTCCGGAGGTACAGACGCTTTGTCAGGAGTTTGCGGTGCGCGACGGGCGGCGCGTCACGAGCGACGTCAACTACTTGGCGTTCATCCAGGCCGTGGACGCGGACTACCAATAGGTTCTCTATAAGCTGCATATCACTATCTATCAAATTCGCATGGGGGTCGACAGACGGAAGGAAGGGTGTATCTATATTGTTTCAGCATTAAGAAGCAAAAAGATGTCGGACATCTCCTGGTTGGTCCTGCTGGTTACACCGTTCACAATTATTTTCTACATGCAAAATGTCGAGAGAGCTCCATGGAAGAAAGAGCCACGACGAGCGCGAGCGGTGAACAGCAAAGCGCTTATCGTCGGTGGATGTGCGACATGAACTCGCTGCGCGTGCGCGGGTCGGTCTTGAAGCAGCCCAGCACGGAGCTCGTGACGGTGCTCGCGCCGCTTTTCTCCACGCCGCGCATCACCATACACATGTGCGTCGCTTCGATGACAACGGCCACGCCCTTGGGCTCGATCACGCCCATGATCGCGTTTGCGATCTGCTTCGTCAGGCGCTCCTGCACCTGCAGCCGGCGCGCAAACACCTCGGACACACGCGCGAGCTTGCTCAGCCCCAGCACCTTGCCGTTCGGGATATAGCCGATGTGCACCTTGCCCGTGAACGGCACCATGTGGTGCTCGCACATCGAGTACAGGTCGATGTCGCGCACGATCACCATCTCGTCGTGGTCCTCTTCGAACACGGCGTCGTTAAGCACGTCCGTGAGGCTCTGGCCGTAGCCCTTGGTGTTGTACAGCATCGCCTTGGCCATGCGCATCGGCGTCTTCACCAGTCCCTCGCGCTCGGTGTCTTCGCCGATGCACTCGAGCAGCACCTTGACCGCAGCAGCCATCTTCTCAAGCTTCGCGGTGTCCTCGACGTAGTCGTTCACCGAGCGCGTGGGCAGCGTCATCGAGAGGCTTTCCAGCGTGCTCGTCTTCTTGTCCTCCGCACTTGAAGCAGCAGCCGTCGCAGTAGCGGATGAGGAGGCGGTTGAAGATGAGGAGGAGAGCGAGTTCTGCATGGCGCACGAGCTGTCAGTGGGTGAGAAGAATTGTGATTGCGCGTACTGCTCGCTGCTGCTGCTGCTGCTTAGCGCGGGGGTGATCGGGGCCATGAAGACCGGCCGGATGGGAAGACGAATGGAAGGCGGCAAGTGAAAGCGAAGAGGTTGAGAGCGAGAGCGCCAAAAGAGCTCAAAGAGAGCTGCGAAGAGCTACGATACTTAGCCGAGTACGCCCCTTTGGCTGGCAACTGCACGGGGCTGCACTGTTGCTGCCAACATAGGGAGAGTGTGCACGAGGCAGGAGGTTTCTATCCATAATTGCTCAGTAAATGCAAAAATATTTTTTGTATTCAGTATTTGCCTGGATAACATATATAAGTACCTTCTTGAATGGCTTGACGTTGTATCTTGCATTGATTTTGAAAATGCAATATAATAACATGTTTGTCGTGTGTCACTTATGTTCATCTGAACAATGGTAGGTATATAAAACAGCTTGAACTTTATCGAGAGCGTGTGGCGTGTGTTTGCACCAACACTCCCTGTGACCAGCCCTAATCGCTTCATCCATCGCATTCCTATACCACGTATTAGTGGATGAAAATCAATCCTTGAAGCTGCTAAAAACACTTGATTGGCTGAAAACATCAGGGTTGTAAAACGGATTGTGTGTTTGAGAAAGTCCAGCTTGTCCATCAATTCATGTTGGCATCAGCACAATTCAAAAAGACAAGTCAAAGTGCTCCTTGGAAACAGCCGTGAGCGCAACGCACGCATGCTCCTATTTTAACCATAGTGCCATTGCGCAGCGCGTATCAAACAACCGCAAGCAGGGAGCTGTTCGGCAAGCACAAAGATGTATCTTCGGCGTTTACACGGCGCTTGGAAAAACGGGAACTATTTGATAATTCACGAGCGTATTTGCAGCTAGATTTGGAGACCTATATGTTTTTTTGTACTGCTTTCATGGTTTAGAAGTCCGGCATCCCGAAATGTCGTTCAGGTACTGAGAGCTACTGGGACGACGGGAACGAAGCCAGCAGCAGCTCGTACGCGCGCACGATCTCCTTGAACGTGCCTTCAGCACCCTCGTGCGCACTGCAGTCTGGATGCCACTCGAGCGCCTTGGCGCGGAACGCGGCCTTGATATCCCGAGCGTCCACCCTCCCGGCGAGTCCGAGAACAGCGAGCGCTTCCTGGAGCTCATGTTGATCCGCACGCTCGCCTGGCCCTGCTGCTGCTGTTCTCCGCCGGCCCTGGCTGTTTCTGAATTTGCGTGGGTCGAAGCCGTACCAGTCAAAGGGGCATGATGTGCACGCGGTCTCCCATCCGCACATCAGGCAGCAGAAGCTCAGCTGCTGCTGCAGCGCCGACGGACCTGAAGACACTGATGAAGAGGACGATGACTGTGCTGACTGTGGTGACTGTGATGGCATGGTCTTTGCAGCGTTTGGTCTACTGGAATGGTGCCTTGCTACTCTGGCATGAGTTGCCTCTGAGCGTGAGCCTAGGCTGCAGCAGTGTTGCCGTCGTAGCGCGCCGTGCAGCGCATGACGCCGCATTTGGTCTGAGCGAGTACTTTGGTCAATTTTGGTTTGTGACCTGCTTGTTTTGTCGTGTTTGCGAAATAGATGACTGTGATTGGTCAAAATTGGCGCACCACGCGTGTCAAGAGTGAATCTCCTTCTGACCACAAGAACACTTTGCGCACAACTCTAAATGAATGCACTCCACTCAAATATGACTTCGCTATTTCCTTGTGGCCGACGAGTTACCGAGGACTGGAGTGCTCGGCAAGCACTATTGCTGCCTGGACGACCTTATGACGGGCTTCCTTCGGTAGGTACATGCAATCATGCAGCTTCCTGATACCAAAAGGCTTGGCTGAAAAGCCTGGTGGTAGGTAAACCTCAAAAGTACTGAAAGTGTCGAATCACGATTTCAGGTTGACCGAAAATTGTGGTTCGACACTTTCCACAACTTTGAGGAGAGGAACTTAATCTGGCGTTTAGTCTCAAGAACTCACCGTGACCTGATGGACCTTCGGGATCTGTACTGGCACCTGTGCTGGCTTTGACTGCACTGCACTACCCACGTTCTCGCATTGCCGGTGGACTCTGAAAGCATGTGGGAGGAACTTTATGAAATTGGTTTTTATAATGACGATGTTGCTAAACGTTGGTTTCCTGTCAGTTTTTTGTTCCTGCTATTACCTGCGCCGCTTAATCGGACGAAGACAAAGACGATGAAGATGATGAAGACGCCATGAACTTGTCCAGGTACCCTCCCTCTTTCATCAGCTCAAAGAAGTGGCCGCTGCCTTTCTTCACGAGCTCATCGGGCGACGCGAACTCGACAATGTGGCCGCCGTCCAGCACGAGGATGCGGTCCGAGTCCAGAATCGTGTCCAGGCGATGCGCGATCGTCAGCACCGTCGACGACGCGAACGCTGTGCGGATCACCTTCTGCAGCGCCTTGTCGGTTTCGTGGTCGATCGCGGCGGTGGCTTCGTCGAAGATCACGATGCGCGAGTGGCGCAGCAGCGCACGAGCCATGCAGAGCATCTGGCGCTCACCCACGCTAAAGTTCTCGCCATTCTCCTCCACGACGCACTCGAGCTTCTTCTCGTCGTTGCTGATACGGTCGCTGAGCCCGACCTGACGGATCGAGCCCCAGAGCTCTTCGTCACTGAACTCGCTGAATGGGTCCAAATAGCTGCGCAGCGAGCCCTTAAAGAGCACCGGGTTCTGCGGGATGATCGACAGCTTCTCACGCAAAGCCTTGAGCCCGATCTTGCCCACGTCCACGCCGTCGATGCTGATCGAGCCCGACGCGACCTCGTTGATGCGGAAGAGCGCCATCGTGAGACTCGACTTGCCAGCGCCAGTACGACCAACGATACCGATCTTCTCGCCACCCTTGACGGTAAACGACAGGTCCTTGAGCACGAGACGGTCGTTCTCCTTGTATCGGAAGCTCACGTGGTCCAGTGCGATGGATCCGCTGGACGGCCACTCTGGATGGGCCGGTGGGTCCATGGTCGGGATCCGGTACGGCGCCTCCTGCGGGATCTCGATGTACTCCTGCATACGCTCGGGACTCACCATCGCGGTCTCCATGCGCGTGAGCACGCGCACGATGCTCTCTAGGTTGGTCGACACCTTGAGAGCGTACGAGAACGCCAACCCGATGATCGCGGCCGACAGGTTGTTGCGCAGGACCACAAGCGACGTAGTCACGACCAGCAACAGCAGACTGCCCACGAGCTGGATGCGCAATGAGAACCACTGCGACACGCAGAGCTGTGCGAACCAGATCTTGTTGTTCGCGTCTAGCTTGGTATTGTTCGTGGTGTAGAAGCGCACGATCTGGGTCGGGCCAAACGCGCGCACGACCGAGCCGCCATCCACGGTCTCGGACAGGTGGTTCAACACAGGCGCCGACGTGGTCTTCTGCAGTCTCTGGAGCTCACGCGCCGGACGGATGTAGAACGCGCCGATGTGGTAGTAGAGTACCATGACGGGGATCAAGAACAACCCTTTCCACTGGATCACCACGGCCGCCGTCGCCGCACTGCAGCCGACGGAGAAGAGGTTCGCAGCGAGCGTGCCGAACATGAACGGGATCATGCTGTCCACGGCCGAGACGTCCCCGCCGTAGCGCGTGAGGATGCGGCCGATCGGGTTCACGTCGAAGAAGCGCATCGGCGCGTGCATGAGCGCGTAGGTCATGCGGTCGAAGAGGCTCTTGGCCGCGCGCATGCCTGAGAATGTGATCACGAGCGTGCGCACGAGCACCATAGACGCGGACACGAGGCCCAAAGCAGAGTACACGCTGAGGCGGTACGTGGTGGATACTGGCTGGTCCGGGTGGGTGATACTGTCGCTCGACCAGCTGCTGAGCCAGAAGTCGCTGCCGATCTGGAAGCCCTGCCAGAAGAACTGCGAGAGCAGGATCACAAATACGATCGGGAAGCCTCCCACGGCGTGGTAGTAGGCGGCGAACACGTGGCTGCCCACGCGGCCCTCGGAGCGCTCTTCTTCGACGATCAGCTTGCCGCTCTCCTTGCTGTCTCCGAACGTCTTGACCTTGACTTCTCGGAACGGAGACGCCAAGGTCTGCTCGTCGTTCACTTCCGCAACTTCGTCATACGTAGGTATATTGTTGTTCACCGTAGCGTCCACATTGAGAAGACGCTCGGTTTCTTCGTAGTTCTTCTGAACATACGGCTGTCGCGCCAAGGGGGACACTATTGGGAGGTACTCCGGCTGGTCCTGCACCTGGTGGGTCTCCACCACAGTGCCCACTTCGTCAACCGTGATCGCGTGCGTGATGTACTTGGACTCGATGATCTCCGGGTTGTGCGTCACCAAGACGATCGTCTTGTGGCGTAG
This sequence comes from Globisporangium spiculum, assembly GCA_023335655.1. Taxonomy (NCBI): domain Eukaryota; phylum Oomycota; class Peronosporomycetes; order Pythiales; family Pythiaceae; genus Globisporangium; species Globisporangium spiculum. Next base: position 5,460 of record JAADVO010000242.1, on the reverse strand, counting down.
CAGTCCCAGCAGACACTTCTGGAAGATCTCGTTCTGCACGATCGCATCCACCGCAGACAGCGGCGAGTCCAGGATATAGATGCTCGCGTCGCTGTAGCAGGCGCGAGCCAACGCAATGCGCGCCTTCTGTCCGCCAGATACATTGACGCCACGCTCACCGATCTCAGTATTGTCACCTGCAGGCAAGGAGCTCAAGTCGGTCGTCAGTGCACACGCGTCCAGCACTTTCTCGTACTTCTTGCGGTCGTACGGGAGTCCAAAGAGGATGTTGTCGCGCACTGTCATGTTCTGGATCCACGGCTGCTGCGAGCAGTACGCGACGCTGCCGCCCACGTATACAGTGCCGTTGCGCTTGACCATTTCACCCAGAAGCGCCGAGCAGAGCGACGATTTACCACATCCGACGGTGCCGTGGACGACGTAGAACTTGCCCACTTTGATCTGCAGGTTGACGTTCTTCAGCAGCGAGTTCTCATTGTCCCAGCCAAACTCGCCGTCTTCAATCGCGACGATGACATTCTTCGGCACGTACTTGTCGGCAATCGGATGGTCGATCGTGAGCACGTTGTCCGGGGCGATCTCCGACATCTCGAGGAACGAAGACACGCGCTCCAGCGCGACTTTCGACTGGATGAGCATCGTGATGATGCTCGTGATCATGCGCAGCGGCCCCTGGATCAGCTGGAAGAGCGCAATGCTCGTGAACACGATCGCAGGCGTGAGATCACGCTTGAGCCAGACTGAGAACGTGCCAAACGACGCCATGCTGATGAACACAGGCATGCCCCACATGAGGAAGATGCTGAGCGACGTCATGATGCGCATGTGCAGCAAGTCAGCGAGCTCCACCTCACGCGCCTCGTCGATGCGCTCCATGAACTTGTCCTCCCACGCGTTGAACTTGACGATGCCGATCGACTTGAACACCTCGGTCACTTTCTTCATGCGCACGTCCTTGCTGCTGCGGTACTTGCGCTGGATCGTGAACATGCGCTTGGAGACCAGGTTGTTCAGGTAGAGCATGAGCACGATCACGGCGATGCCTGCAAACGCTGCGACGTCCAGCACACTGTAGAGCATGTAGCTGACCACCACGATCTGCAGTGGGATGAGCCACGCCTGGTGCACCAGGAACGCAGCCGCGAGCAGCGAGTCCGAGTCCGCAGTGTACATGTTAGTGATGTCTCCCGTGGACTTCTCCTTGCGTGATTCGGCGCTCAAACAGAGCGCCTTGCGGTACAGAAGCGTCTTCATCGAGCCGACGAACTGGATCGCGATCACTTCCGAGTCGTAGCTCGCGTAGTTGTCCGCAAGCGCTTGGAAGACTTGCGACAGGAAGAGGAAGCCGACCCAGAGCGCAATGCTCTCCAGCGAGAACTCTTTCGTGGTCAGTCCCGAGATGACCTCATTGAGCGCGACGGGTCCCACCAGGTTGCAGAGCATGGCGAGGAAGAACGCGATGCCCGTGAGCACGAAGCGCCAGCCAAACATGCGGAAGAAGCTCTTCGGGATCGACTTGGTCGCGTTGTACTCGCCTGAGAACCTCTTCGTGACAATCTCTGCCTGCAGCGGCGCGCGCAGCTCCCAGATGTCTTCTCGGTCGAGGGTCTTACGGTGTCCCAAGCTCATGAGCGGCCCCACCCACGAGAGGAACGCCTTCGAGAGGCACCACGCCTGGTCCTGCGGGTGCGGTGGTGCTGATGCGGCATTTACAGGCAACCCGTTCGGGTGCACAACGAACGTCGAGTACGACTTGGACGACGGCGTAGTCATCTTGGTCCTCTCGCTTGCTCTGATAGGCGCAGAATTTGAAATGAGCTCTTCGTTTGCGAGGGAGGGAGCGAAGCTCTTCGGTGTTGGCGGGTGAGTGCGTGAGAGGTGTTGGCTGGTTGGCTGTCTGCGAGAGCAGCAACAGCAGCAGGACAGCAGCACACGACGGACCTTGAACCAGCAGACGACAACACTCAACAGAAAAGTCGAAGGGAAGCACAACCCAAAGCGAGCACCGAGCGGCCACAATCATCGCGATTTTCGTGTCCTTCAGAGAAATCACTATGGGAATTTGTAAGCGCATTCATTCAGCCACAGGACCAGCCATCACTCCTTTGATGCGCATCATTTGCTCTTAAGGGAGATGCTGTCTTTACAGCGATTAGGTGTCACTAAATATGAAAGAGTGACTCATCATATACCGTTTCAAGTTGATTTTTAGTGGACCTCTTAATATTTTCTTCCTTGAAAGTATACTTAGACGGACATGTAAAGTGAGTGGTGCGAGACCGTTGCTGACCAACTGCTCTGGCTCTGGCTCTGGCTCAGATCGAACATGCACGCAACTCTGTTGAGTGTATCGATGCAGTTGAGTGAAGGTGTTCGCTCATTCTGTGCTGAGACCACTTCACTCTTTTCTCTCAACGCATCCACTCGTCCTTTCAAACAAAGTGAAAACAGGTTGAAAAGGAAAAGGCATGAGAACATCTTGATTTTGTGTGTGCGCATGCGCCACATCCACATCCACATCCACATGCAACTGGAGTTGTTTGGCGAACAGGAGAACCTTCCTGCAACTGGACGCGCGTACATAATTTACAACCATTCCATGTGCAGTGTGCATGCAGTCTTGCTGCTACTGACTGTGTTGGTCAATGCACGTGTTTGCACCTTGATTTGATCTAACACAAGCAAGGCTCCACGTTTTCGTTGGGACTTTGGTCTTTCGTAAGCGTCCGCATCGCGTCTGGGTACAAAGTTGAATGGACAGCGACAGTCTGTACTGTATGCACCGTGATTGGTTCAGACTTGTCACTTGGTGGACCTGTAGACGAATTGCTCACTGAACGGGAAGAAACACTAAAACTGGCAAGGGCGGCACTGGAAAGAATAGGGAAAGCACACCCGCAAGGATGGCGAAGGCTACAAGTGCGTCGTCCACGACCCAGACATCAGAGCGGTTAAGTGTGAACTGAGAACTTGCAGGCATATTTTCTATGAGAGCTCTCCATGTGAGCTTCAACATACAATACAACTTTAAGGTAAGGTACAGCATCGGCGTTGGGGGTTAGCGCTAGATCAGCATCATTGCCATCGGCTCCTGGGTGTCGTTTGCTCCCTCTAGCACTGGTGCACTTGAGCTCCTCGAAGGCGGAGTAGAGTACGCTGCGTTCGTAGAGCTCGCGTGATGCCGAGCGCTCGCGTCAAGAGACGGACTGTTTTGCTTCTTCAGTTCCTGGCGGGCGGCTGCTTGCTTTCCTCGCAGAAACTGAATCACGTGCACCAGTTGCTCGTCAATCTCAGACTCGTCGTCAAGCACCGTGATGACGTCTCGATACAACTCTGCTTTCCGCTTGTCACTCACGACTCTTCGCTTTTTCAGAGGAGGCAGCGATGGTAGCTGTTCGTCTCGGATAGATACAGTTTCTTCCTCACTGTTGCTGCTTCTCCACTGAGCAGCCGCAGTCCCTTTCGAGTCCTCTTGGCCGCTTTTCCGCATCACCAGGTCGTGGATTGTCGCGTCGTTGTAGATGTAGTGCACGTCGTCTTCCCCCGCGGGGCTCACGATGCTCTCAATCGAGACCTGGTACAACAGGTTCAGGTGCGCGAGGAACCCGCAGATGGCGTCCTCTATCTCCTGATCCATCCGCACAGTCATAGAGGAAGACGAAGACGGTATCACAGCCCCAGCAGATCCAACGCCTTTGCTCAGCCCCGTATGGCTCCAGCACCTGCGAATCACGTCTGCCGACACTTCTAGCCACGCCTGCTTGGCCCACCGCATCGCCTGAAGCTGGTTCACCTCAAACACGTTGTCTTGCCCCAGCTCGGCCTGGTCGGCGGCGTGTGCCAGGTGTCGTATCCGGAACAAGGTCTTGAACGCGCGCACGATGCCCACGCCAAACGGGTGTGGTCGCTTTGCGGGAAGCACGAGCATTTTCACGTTCGAGAGCTCCATCTGCACGTGCGACGGCGCGTCGTCGACGATCAGCAAGATGCGGCGGTTCTGCTCCAGCATCACATGGTTGAGCCGGAGCACCCAGTCCTGGAAGATCGGTCCCGTGATCCACGCGCCAGAGTTGTAGTAGTACTGGCTGAAATGGATCTGTTCGGCGGACCTGTCGCCAAAGCACAGCGGACGCTGCTGCGTGCCAACGAAGAACTGCTCGAGCTTCTCGGATGCGTCCATGTTTACCGCAAGCGCGAGCGCGACGCGCGCTTTGCTCCTGCTGTTCGCTGGCAGCGACACGCGTCTCGACTTGGTTCGCTTTGGCTCCATGCAGTAGAATAGCCCCACTTCGTCCATAGTAAACACATCTCTCGGCGCGTAGTTCGCAAGTAGGTCTACATAATACGTGTGGAACTCCACCTGGATAGGTGCGTGCATAGTACTAGCCTCTGACTGTGTACCAGGCGCCATGGTCGAGTCTGAGCCTATTGACGACACTGCTGAGATGCCCTCAGCACCAAAGCGCTGGTGCGGACTGCCAGTACCGCCGACCTCTTCTCGCTGTTGCTGTTGCTGACTCTTCCTGAGCTTGAGCTGGTGGCGCTCCATGAAGCTCGCGACCCAGCCGTTGGAGAACGAGAGGTCCCTGGGTAGCTGCAGTTGCTGGCCGAGCTGTTGCGCCTTCTCCTTGATGTCCTCGCTCGAGAACTTGACGCCATTGCGCTCGAGACTGAGCACCCACGTGTGCACGGCGGCGTCGAGCTCCGGGTGCTTGACTGTGCGTACGCGGCAGAAATCCTGCGAAATGCTCGCCCGCATGAGCTGCTCGCGCGTCTTGAGGATGTTGGACACCGTCGCCTGCGTGGGCTGCTTCTGCAGCTGGAAGCGCTCCTTCGCCCACCGCCCGAGCCTCTCCTGCGTCCACTTGGGCTCCTCGAACTTCTTCTGAATGATCGCGATCTTCTGCTTGATCGTCAAGTGGCTGCGCTGCGGCTCTGCGGTTGTCGGCGTCGTCACCGTCGCCATCGCCGTCGTCGCGGAGGAGCTCTTCTTCGACGGCGTTGCTGCCATTTTGGCTTTTGCTCGGTCGGGCTTTGACTGTGGGGCAAGTTGTTGACAAGACACGACTCAGCTTTGTGATTCTTTCTACAGCCCGTCGTGATCACTGCCGAACTTTCCAAAACCAGGTTGTACTTTGCTTGAACAAAACAGTTCCAACCGAAACAAGATGTGGTTTCTCTCATTTGGAGGAAAATCAAATCCGAATAAAAGACCCTTATTTTCATTGGGATATACAGTGCGCCTTATAATTATACGGACACTTGATTTTTTTGAAAAAAATGGCCAAAACTTGAGCTAACGTAAACTTTCAGTTTAGTACGCTCCGATCAGTTTTGTGCGCTTCGATCATATTTGCCAATCAAAAAATGACTCGAGAATTTCTCAATGCTGATAGGCCAAAATGACAAATCTATCATCTCTCCATTCCCTTCACGATTTTATATTTTCCCGCCGTTTTT
>JAADVO010000241.1:0-41212 GCA_023335655.1 Globisporangium spiculum | reverse complement strand
GAACCACGTGTCGGCCTTTGCAGCGAAAGCTCCAGATGGCATCTCAAGCTGCTGGACAGTGGCAGTGGAGCCCAGCCACTTCCCGCGTACCACAGATGCAGTGGCTTCTGTCATCGGCTGTGGCGCTGCCTGGTCCAAATCGAGTTCGTGGACTGGCAAAAACCACCGCGGAAGCTCTTCAATAGTGACGCTTGTGCATAATCGCTCTGCGGTGCTGTACGCGCGCTCTAGCAGCTCCAGTAACTCGGCGCTGTACTGGTCACTTCGAAGACTAAGCTCGTTTCGCAGCAAAGCCATCGCTTCAACTCGGTCCAGCGTATCTCCCAGATTCTGCAAAACACGCTCGTCGTTATCCAGCACACCCTGAAATGCCTGTAGCAAGCTCGCACTATTGCTTTCCCATGTTAGTCTCCAGCTAGCGCCAACATTGTCTTGTGTCTTCATCTCCGTCCCTCGCAGCAAGTAGTCGATCTCTGCGTGGATGTCTTCAAAGTTGCCCACGACGCTCCGACACAGGACGAGGCGTGTGAAGACGCTCTTCGTCTCACACTTGGGTAGGAACCTGATCAACTGAGCGAGGATTGCCAGGTACTGGCGGAAGGTGCTCTTGGATAAATCTCCCTTCTGTTGAAAGCGGACGTTGATGTTGACTAGCCGGACGATAACGCTGCCGTACATCGCCTTGAACTCGTGCGTCCCCCAATAATACTTGACAAGAGTTTGAAGCGTCGAAGGAACGAGCATCGCTGAATACGTTGCCCTGTCTTGTCTACAAGAGTATCCGATGTCGCTGAGAAGTGTGATCGTTTCCAAGTGGCCCTGGCGAGCGGCGTGTGTGAATAGAGTCTCACCGCTCACGTCACTACCGTGAACTGATGCTCCAGCGTCGATCAGTTGCTTCACCATGTCAAACTTTCCGGCTTTGGCAGCAGCCATCAAGGCGGTGACTCCAACTTCATTTGCGACGTTTAGCGTGGCAGCGCGACTGAGTAGAAGTTCGACGAGCTGGAGATGATTGTTGTGGCACGCCCAGATCAGTGGCGTGACTCCGTTGGCCGTGCCATGGTTCGCGTCTGCACCGTAATCGAGCAGTACCTTCGCCACATCGACGTGCTTATTTTGGCACGCCAACGTCAGCGCAGTGAGGCCGTCGTTCCTGGCCATAGCTAAATCCACGCTCGCGTTGTGTTGTAACAGCAACTCCGCCACGTTCACAAAGCCCTTCAGACTCGCCAGCATCAGCGCCGTCTCGTTGTTGTCGCTGGGAAGATCCACACTCGCACCGCGCTTTACAAGCAGCTCGGCCATAGCGACATCGCCTCTGCTGCAGACCCGCATCAACGCAGTGTAGCCGCCGCTACTGACCAAATCGATGCTCGCACTATGCTCTAAAAGCATCTCGGCGATGTCGGTGTGGCGATGCCGGCACGCCAGCATTAACGGTGTGTCTCCATCATTGCCAGCTAAGTCGACAGTCGCACCGTGCTTCAACAGCAGCTTGACTACACCTACGTGGCCATCTCGAGACGCGTACATCAGCGAAGTGTAGCCGTCGTCTCTGGGCAAATCCACACTCGCACCGTACTTCAAAAGTAGCTCGATCACATTGGTGCGACCATAACCGCTAGCTTTTATCAGCGCCGTCACTCCGTCGGTCAGCGCCATGTCCACGCTTGCACCGTGCCTCAACAGCAGCTCGACAAGAACGGAGTGCCCGTTTTGGCACGTCGCCATCAGTGCAGTAAATCCGTCGTCTCTGGTCACATTCATGCTCGCACCACTCTTCAGTAGTAGCTCGACCAAACCGGAATGACCAAACAGACAGGCCAGCATCAGTGGACTGTACCCGGTGCCTCCGGTAAAATCGACGTTCGCGCCACACTGCACGAGCAGCGCTACCGTACTTGTAAGGCCGTTCTGACTCGCCCACATCAGCGCTGTTGAGCCATCGCTTCCTGTGGTCTCCATGCTCGCATTGTGCTTCAGCAGCAGCTCAGCCACCTCAGTGCGGCCGCTTCGACAAGCCACAATCAGCGCTGTAACTCCGGTGTGGCTGATCTGGTTAACGCTCGCACCATGCTCGAGCAGAAGTTTAACCACGTTGACGTGGCCATTCTGACTTGCCAACATTAGCGCAGTGTAGCCGTGATGCTTTTCTGCAGGATTCACGCTCGCATCATGACTCAGGAGTAGATCAACTATATCAGCCCGACCATCTAAAGCCGCCATGATCAGCGCAGTAACTCCGTCGTTTCTGGCGCTGTCCACGTTCGCATGATGCGCTAACAACACTTCAACCACACCGACGTGGCCTTTTTGGCATGTCAATATCAGCGCAGTCACGTTGTTGTCTTCTGTTGTGTCCACGCTCGCGCCGTGCTTGAGTAGCAGTTCAACCACTTCGGTATGGCCATTTCGGCATGTCAAACTCAGCGCACTCGCTTCATCGTCTCTGGTCATACCCACTTGTGCGTTGTGATGTAGCAGCAGACCGGCGACGTCAGAATGGCCACTTTGGCAGGCTAGCATCAGCGCAGTCGATCCTCCGTCCAGCTCCGCGATATTCACGCTCGCGCCACGTTTTAACAGCTGCTCAGTCACCTTGGTGTGGCCGTACTGGCACGCCAACATCAGCGCAGTCACCCCGCTGAGGCTGATCTGGTTGACGCCCGCATCGTGCTCCAGCAGCTGGTCCGTAATGTCAATGTGGCCGTTTTGACTGGCCAACATCAGCGCAGTAAACCCGTTGCGGTTGGCTTGATGAATGCTTGCATCATGCTGCAGCAGAAGCGTAACCACTTCGATGTGGCCATTTTGACTCGCCAGCATCAATGCAGTCACTTGATTGGCATCAGCAAGGTTCACGTTCGCGCCATGCTTCAGGAGCAGATCCACCATATCGGTCTCGCCGCCTTGACCAACCCACATCAGTGGAGTAACTCCGTTGTTTCTGGCGATGTCCGCGCTCACGCCATGCTGCAGAAGTAGCTCAACGATCCTGGTGTGGCCGTTCAGGCACGCCGACATCAGCGCGGTGGTGCCGTCGGTCTTCACCATGTCCGCGCTTGCGTTGTTCTTCAATAACAGCTCAACCACGCCAGCATAGCCGTTCTGGCACACCAAAATCAGTGCTGTCGCGCCATCGTGTCCAGCCGAATTCACGCTCGCGTTATGCGTCAAAAGCAGCTCGGCGACGCTGGCGTGGCCTCCCTGACACGCCAACATTAGTGCAGTCATTCCAACGGGTCCGTGTGTGTTGACGCTCGCACCATGCTTCAGCAACAGCGCAGCTACATCGTAGTGGCCAGGCTGAGACGCCAATATCAGCGCTGTAGCGCCGTTGACTGCAGCTGTATTCACATTCGCGTTGTACATCAACAGTATCTCAGCGACGTCAGTGTGACCCCCGTTGCACGCCAGCATTAGCGCAGTCACTCCGCCCTCTCTCGTCGTATCGACGCTCGCAGCGTGCTTCAACATCTCTCGGGCGAGCTCAGCATTGCCGGATTGTGCAGCGAACAGCAGCAACATGCGAACACCATCGCGCCGTTTCTGATCATCCATAGCAACGACTCCCGGTTGGCCATTCGGCGCACTGTCCTCAGTCGTTTGCTGTCCCGTGGTGGGTTCGGGATCGTCGGTCACGGAGCTTGCACCTGGGGGAGCACTCGAGTGGGTTGTCAGTTCGCCCATTCTCTTCGCTTCAGGTGGATCTGCGTTGGGGTCTTCTTTGTAGCTTCTTCGGGATCGTCGGCGTCTTCTTCGTGACCGGAGAAATTCGAGAATGAACGCTGGTTGGTAGCATCCCCTAGGCGAGGAGTACTCTTTTGGCACCAGTGCTACTACAGCCAGTACACACACAACCGCACTCAGTCGTTCTCAGCCACACAAACCTTCTTTGGCGCGCACTTCGTCAGTGCAACTGGCTAACCTTCAATGTCCTCCATGGGTACCTGCATAAGGGATGGACTCAGGGAAAACGAGGCTGATTTTCGGCTTCCGCGACAACCAAATCACTGAGCAAGGCCTCCTTTGGGGAAGAAAAGCCTTGCGTCTCTCAATTTATGTCCAGGTCGTGGGAAAGCAGCCAACTGGTGATGATTTCTGAGCGTGAAATGCAGCACAGCAATCGTGAAATCGTATCTGTGGAGTTGCACCAATGGGCGACCTTGTACCAATAGGTGAACTATTTGCTGCTGTCCAGTTCGATTGCCCGCCCACGCAGATCATCACCATGAAAGCATTCCACTGAGTTGTCCTCGCGATTCGGAAGTTACGAGTCCGCATAATCCCCATCGATGACTTCGGATATGAACAAACAGTGCGGTTTTCAGTTTAGATGATCATGGCTCCCTCAATAAGCGATCGGGATACGTTCGATTCGTGCAAGAACTCGATGCTATGAGTCCATTCAACTCTGACGAGCAAATGAGGTGAGAACCAATCGCGAGGAATTCTCTCGCTGTGCTGCTTGAAAACTCGCGAGATTCGTGGAGTTTGTTCCGAGTCCATCCAGTCGAGGATTGTGAACTTGCGTCCAGGAGCACGGTTCGATCGATATTGTAGCGATATCGTCTGATCAAGTGTATCCAGACACGGCTGCAAAAAAATGCACTCTTTGGTGTCACCACAAAAAAAGATCGCCACCATCAATCTCAAAGTTGCGAGATTGTCAGTTGAGCATACTACGAATCCATATTTGGGGCGAAGATAGTTAGTGTTTTGATCTCTCTCTCTCTCTCTCTCTCTTAGTGGTATAGTTTTGTCGACGAGCTGGCCAGTGACAGCTTGAGCGACGCTGCTACAAAAGAAAAGAGTTCATCACGCGAATGAGTCAGTTTGAGAGCCTCTCAATAGAGCCTCGGAGCCAAACTGGACGACACGTACGTTGATGAGATGACGTGTTGCTGTTGATCGATTGGCTCGTTGCACTCTGTGAAGTGGCTGGGGTAGCTGGACTCGGACCCTCTTCCGGACAGTTCTGCTGTACTGATGCGTAGAACTCCTTGATTCGAAGCCGCGCCTTGTGGTCACGAGCACTTTGCAAGTGGCCTTTGATGCCATCCAGCTCCGCTGACAAAGTCACAATAGCAGTCTCCTAATCGCAAGATAAAAGCAATCCCACAAAATTCAAGCACCTTACAGTGAGTGTAACCTAATCAAAGAAGCAACTCATACTTGGCTCTCGAGAGTACTGACGATTGCAGTGGACGCGTTGAGCAGATTCGACGCGAGCAGCTCCAGCGCTTCCTTTGCCTGGACCCTCGCTTCATCCAGACGCGCCTTCGTGATCTTCTTGCGTGGCGTTGGCACCGATGCTGCTAGTGGTGGATTGTGGAATGTCTGCTGGTAGATTGCTGCCACCTGCTTCAAGTACGTCACGCTCTCCTCAAAGCTCATCCACACGTCGTCGTCGCCGTCTTGCTGCTGCTGCTGCTCTTGCTCATCGTTGTTGCTGTCTTCTACCATCTTTTCACCAGATAAAACAAATGAGGAGACCACACGCAGTTGACCGACTAGTCGCCTGTCGAGCTTGTTGGACACGATTGTTGCAAAGCGGGTTGGTTGTGAGTAGTCGTGGACGCCATAAATATGCAAATAGTTTGATTTCCAACACCAAAAACCGATGACCTTCCTGCTCACACACTCGAGAAACGCGAATGAATAACTGGCGGCTGGTGCCTCCAACTAAGGGTTGAGCTCGAACTTAATACGGGGCAGCTTCCAGTTCAGACAACAATCCCTTGGTGACTCCATCTTGTACTAAGGAGCACGGTCTTCCTTCCACTTATTGGGAAGAGGCTGACGATGAGGACTTGTTGCTCGTAGCGCGTGAACCAAAGTTGCCGAGTCCGATGAGCAGCTCGGCCGATTGCTGGTCCGAGTGTTGTTTCTCGGGCGTATCTCGCTTCGAGTTCGCAAAATGGAGCAGCTTCTTCACGGCTACAGAATAGACGCGTCACCAAAGACAGCCACAGTTGTAAGCATTAGCCTGACAATCTTCATAGTCCGAAGTACTCTATAAAGAGTGTCTATTATAATTGTACCACATCGTACCTCGCTCATCGTCAGGCGATGAGATGTGAGTGGAGAACGGTCGCTTCTTCTTTTCACTGCTGATGCTGTGTTCATGACGATCCGCCTTCGTTTGGCTCGAGTCTCCGTTTGGATCCGTCTCTGAAAGTCGAGTGAAGTAGTTTCAAGCAACACCCAAAGACAGCAGTATCAAGTTAGCCACCACACAAGATCCAATCCCATCCACAGGTACTTTGGAGTTTGCGATCGTCCGCGGTCCTACCGTTCTTCACAGGCGGCGTATCTGTTGTTGTCGACAATGCTTCTTTTTTCACTTGCGCCTTCAGATCTGAGCCGTCTTCATCACCACCTTCGCCCCTCAGCACTGCCGCCTTGTCGTCATCGCTGTCTCTGTCTGCTGCTGCTGAATTCGCCTGTGCCTCATTGAGGATCGCGACGACGAATGCATTGTGGAGCTCCACTGAATAGCATGCACTCACAGGGAGAGAGATTTTAGTTCACAAACCACCCTCTCACCATACAAGTTGCCGTGTAAGGAAGTAAGCACAAGCAACATCAACACGTACGTAGATCCTGCCCCAGCAGGATATGTACGATGTAGTGGAACTCGTCCGCTGACAGGTGCGCGAGGAGGAACTGTTGCAGCGCGCGCCAGTACTGCGGCCACGCGTGCGTGTGCTGTTGGCGGCGCGCCAGCTGCTGGAAGAGCCGCAGCTTGAGCTGCTTGACGCTCGCGCCACGCTTCTTCGTGTTGATGTCCGCCTCTGCAGCGCTCGTATCTTCTCGCTCTGCTGCTGCTGCTGCTACACTGGGGACTGGGGGCTCGGCTTTGACGTGGGCGTTGTCGGAAATATCCATGGCAACAGAGTCGGAAGTGTTTGTCGGCATTGTTGCAGTCTCCATTTTTGTCAAGTGCACACTCATATTGTGTAAATTTTTTGATGTTTACGGTAATACAGCGCATGCGAGAGTGAGGGGGAGGCGGGAGTTTCTATATCAAACAATTAGCAACATTACCAGGGTTTCGATAATCCTGGTACAATTTCTAATTGAAATGGTTGCTTTAGGCATTCATGTGGGACACACTACATTGACTATGGTAGGGTATTTAGTTTAGGCATCATAATATTTACAAATGTATGTAGCCATCACACAACGCGAAACGACACACAGTCAACAACATACCACTCATTCTCTAAGATTATTTATTCATAGCTGTCACTGCATTTATTTTGCCCAGTCGCCAGCCAATTTCACGCAAGCTCTGTAGATCGCAATCGCTCAAGGATGGAGGGCGTGGTGCTCGTGGAGAAGCTCTCGGGGTCACTCGTGTTCACGCGCTCGTTCGCCGAGTCCTTCGACCTGCGCCACCCGCGCTCCGAGCGCATGAACCTCAGCGCGCTGCTCTTTGCGCTACTCAACTTTGCAGGTGGTTTGCCCGTGCTTCAGTGTGTATACATTGGACTGATTTGAGCGCTCATACTGATCTTGGACCGATTGGTATCAGATAACAGCATGGACTCACTGAAAAACGAGCCAGGAACACCCGAAAAAAACACGAATGTGCCGAGCATCTCCATGTTCGCGACCCCGCTGGAGCGCATCGTGCTCGCGCAGACCCCATCCAAGAAGCTCTTCGTGGCTCTCTTCACAGCGCCAACGTTGGACGCCGATGTCGCAAAGTGAGCTAGCTTTCTTTGCTAGTGTTGTCCATTCAAGATCTGATCTCTCACTGTGTGTGTGTGCCTGTGCCTTTTTCTATGTGGCTACATGACTCTAGATCACTTGTGCGGCGTTTGGCGTACAACTACGAGCACGGTGACAGTCTGGAGAACCGCATCGCTGTTGTGCTCAACCAAGGGGTACGTTCGTACCCGCCTTCCCACTTCTCTGTTTTCAATGCAATCGCATGCACTGAAAGACTACTCTGGTTTACTACATCGCAGCCACGGTTGTTCCGCGATGCACTGAGTCGGTCCATCGAGGAGCAAGTCGACGGGCTACTCGAGAGCTTCGCCACACAGCAGCTCGGCGGTGACGCTGGGAGCAACAGCAGTGGCTCGAACAACAACAGCAGCATCCATCGCAAGAGCGTCACCTCAGAGACCACCTCCTCCTCGCCAGCGTTCATTCTTTTCTACTTCTCCGACCACCTCCTGTACAAGAAATGTCGGGAGTTTGGTGACAACAGCAGCGGCCGGTCGGAAAACAACGAACGGATCGCTTCACGCCACGCGAGTGCCGTACCGAGCAGCCCACTCGGCGTTCTCAGGTTCCGCTCCCCGCTTGCTCCCGGCTCTGGCACCGTCGCTGACAAACCAGCTCAAGCTTCAGCATCCTCGCCGAAGCCTGCTCCGCCACACCCAGAACTGTCCAAAGCGCAGTCCAACCTCTCGATGCGCAGTGTGTACACGTCCACGCGGTCGCTGTTCCCCAGCCCGCCGACTCGAGACATCGCAGGCGCAGGTGACAACCGGAAGATAAAGAAAAAGAAAGCCAAGAAGAACGCGGTCATGGACCACGCCGAGCCCCAGATGCTCCAGCGCGTGGTGCACTTGGGCTCTCCGCACAGTGGAAGTGGGAGCCAGGCGTCGTTACACAGCGGCGACCTAGTCAGCAACAGCACGGACGCAATCATGTACGTGGTAGTCCCGTTTCTTAAGCAAGTGATCCCGCTGTTCTTCACAGACGCAACAAAGCTCAGGTGCCAGTCGAACCAGCAGCAACAGACCCAACACCAACCAGATCGCCAATCGGCAGCCGCGAGATCGGAGCTGAAGCACATGAGCTGGAAGAATTTCGCGCTGGAGCCATCTCCTCAGCAGCAGCAGACTCAGAGTCAGGAATCAGCAAAAGCGAACACGATGGACCTCGTTGCCTGGAAGCAGGGCAACTGCCTCATCATCTACCCTGAGAGTAGCTCTACTACTGGTGGTGGAGAACCCGAGAAATCCGCAATGACTGAGAGCGCTCGACTGAGGCGGGAGCGAGAGCGAAAATCTGCAGTGATCACACTGTTCGACGTACTCGAGCCGCTCGTGCAAGCGTTGATGATCGGGCGAACTTGAGGCGACCTAGTGCATTGATTGTACTCTCTCACAGCCCCATGAATACTTACTTGCTTGCACTGTAGTCAATGCTGCGATCTGGTCATGAATACAAAAGTTGCTGCGTAGACCGTTATGCCTTGCACGTACACCGACTAGTCCCGTCTTGGTCATCGGTTCTTGATGCACAGCTGGAAGGCATCGGTGCTGTTGTTTGCGCTGATGCAGGGCTGCTCTTGGATTCCCAGGCTTTCACTGAGCAGAACGTGCAGCTCGCAGTGGAGAAACTGCTCGATGAGCGCGACTGCCGAGCCTGCGCCGTACATTCCGGAGAGCTTGGCCGTGCTGGAGGTGGAGGTGGAGGAGCAGAGCGCACTGCGAACTTTGTCGCGTCGGTCGTGGAGCTCGGTCTGAGCCTTCTGCTGCCGGCGAAGCGGTTTGCGTGACTGGATTTACAGGCAGGTTGTGCCAGGCATTTCAGCAGTGTCTTGAACTGATCGGCGCATGTGCGCGTCCGAGTCGTGGCGGAAGCGGCAATAGGAAATGTATCAATATTAGCCCTCTTTTAAAAACGTGTAAACCCTATCGTCAAAACCCGAGACGGTTTCTAACAATAGGTTTTGTCAGCAAACCGCTTTTAGGAGACAAAACCCCTCTGAGCCAGCTTTTTGGTTTGCTTGTGCTGGAAAATGATGCTGGAAATGGCGGTCGATCCTGCGCTCATGGAAGCGCGGCTGCGCGCCTATTACGCCAAGTTCAATCCAGGAAACGACCAGAACATGTGCGTGCTACCCATTTTCTACGTGAGCACAGTATGCGTGAGTGCTGTCGCTCACCGCCATCCTTCATGCGGCATTGTGCACTAACCTACGCGGGTATGGTGAGCAGAGCGGAGATTGTGCGGAAATACGCTGGCAAGGAGCAGGTGCTCTGCGCGAAGCTCAAGAAGAAATACGGCGTTGCTCCTGATTTGAACCCCGCCGTCGATGAGCCGGCTAGCGTGACAGTGGACTCTACACCTGTTGCCAGTTCTAGCAGCACCATAGAGAAACGGCAGGCGGTGAATGTCATCAGCGTCACGTACGAGCAAGACTTCCAGCCATTCCTGATCCCGCCAAGTACAGGTGGAACACTCGACTTTCGATCCGAGGACTTTGATCCGCTGCAGGCGCTACAAAGGGACCAACTGCCAGCGCTTGCGCTGGCTCACCCGCTTGACAATATTCTCAAGTGCCGCCATCTCGTACGTTGGGCTTTATGGCGTTCCATCCTCGATTTGCTGGCGATCAGGCAGGTCATCAAATGACAACGACATGGGTGTATTTGTGATTGCATTGTAGCTCCCGGCGTCCGATCCACACTACCAGAGAGTGGTCGTCCACGCCAAGAAGAGCGTTCCTGAAACGCAAGCGTCGAGTAAACCCGACACTACAAAGAAAGATCCAACACCAACGCTCTTCGATCGTCTCGCTGGTACGTGGACTTAATGTGTACACTACTAGTATATTGCCCTACAGCCCAGCAACTGATTTTTTCTTCCTGTTCTTCTTTGCTGACTGGATGAATAGATACGTACACGGATGGCCCTTTCACCGTACTGCGCCGCTGCTTCCTCGAGCGCAAGCGCGTGGTCGTCGTGATCCGCCGCGTGAACAGCATCCGTGGAGCCTGTGCCGGGTACCTGAAAGCGTTCGACAAGCACATGAACATTGTGCTGATGGACGTGACGGAGACCTTTGTTCCGCATACCACGCACGCGAAGATGCTGCAGGATGTGCGCGACGGACGTCTTGCAGCCGCAGACACGCTCTTCTCTGTCGCAGACGCTCGTC
Source organism: Globisporangium spiculum (assembly GCA_023335655.1). Lineage (NCBI taxonomy): Eukaryota > Oomycota > Peronosporomycetes > Pythiales > Pythiaceae > Globisporangium > Globisporangium spiculum. The sequence continues at coordinate 30,297 of JAADVO010000241.1, read as the reverse complement.
GTAATCGCGGCTTCACGCAGCAGCAGTACTCCAAGCAGCTCTTCATTCGCGGGGACAACGTCGTGATGGTGCTGGAAGAGCGTCCGCGTCGTGGTGTGGCAGGTTATCTCTCTCGTGGTCCACGGTCGTAGTTTGGTGTAGTGGTGGGGCAATGGGTAGCGACTAGCGGCATGCGATAAATGGTAAATCGTACACATGTATTTAAAATAAAAGTGATGAAAGAAGGTACGCCTGCTTGTCAGTCCCGCACCCTTGTGTAGCTAGTCAGATACCTATCAAACTGCCCAAAAGCCACCCACGGAGGTTCACAAGCCACCAGCACATACCACATACCGCGAGCGAGCGCCATTCGGTTATGATCAGTTGACGGCTTCTGGCACTTCGTACTTCTTGAGCATGTTCTTCTCGTACGCGGTGGTGCCGAGCACGAGGCCGAGCATGACCACGAACGCCACGTAGATGCCGAAGAAGATCCAAAGAGCGGTGGAGGTGTCGTCGGTTTGGATCACGGCGTGGATGCAGAGCGCGAAGAGGATGCCCGTGAGCACGTACACGCCGATGAGGCAGAGCGGCACGAGGAGTAGGTCGAGCGCCGAGTTGCCGCAGCAGAGCACTTTGTAGGTTGACGTCTCCTGCTGCTTCTTGCTGTTGTGCGGCTTGACGGCCGTGACGCCCACGTCGTTCGGGGAGATGGTGTCCTGTGCGGCGGTCGACATGCTTGCTTTGCTCTGCGGTGCTTCGTTGGTTGCTGTTGTTGCTTCTGAAAATGCGACTGACCGCCCGACTGACTGGCTGCGTTTCTGACACAGGCGCACTCGCTCGTTGCACACGAAAGACAGAACAACGAGGCGGCAGTGCACCCATAATAGAAGCCCCCAATCATTCTCTGCGAAACCACCCGCCTCTTCGGGCCATGTGACTGGCTGAAAGTCGAGTCGCTCCAAAAATATCCAGTGTGCATGCGTGCCAAAAGAGAGGGTTTCACGAAACAAGGTGGAGAGCTGTGAACATGGAGAGGAAAATCGGCTCTGTGAGCATCTTGCTTTCAGAAAATGGTAATGGGTGATGTAACATGAACGCACCCTGTTCTGGAAATCGTCTGTTTTCCGAGCAAAAGAGTAGTCATGATCACTTTAGTGACTGCGTAAAAGTGAAAATATTGTGACCAAACGTGCGAAAACACGGGTGTACAGTACAACCAATCGAATATCCCAGCCATCTCCACGCCACATGTTCATATATCAATGCATGCAATACGCACGAGGCATGCATGTAAAATAGCGGCAAGTCAAATGCGTCTTCAGTGCGAAGTTGTTCATTCGCACAGAAATTACTTTGAATTGAGCTGGAAAAAAGGAGTTGCCTTTGTATCCAGAGTTGAAGTTTGAGGGGTTTTGCTGCTTCAATTCAGCATCTTCGCACTTTGTCGAAGCGACGCGGTACGAATGCGATCCGGGAAGACCATCACTCTGACGTTCAACTCTATTCTGTTGTCTGGGGGCGGGTTGGCATACGCGCTCTAGTAAGCGAGCGAGAGAAAAGAAGAGAAAAAGAAACCAGGGGAGAAGCAAGAAGAGTGAGACCCACGTCGCTGGGCTCCGATCGATCGCGCTGCTCGCTGTTTTCCATCTCTACGTTTGCTGTAGCTGCTAGTGCTGTGTGCATCCGTCCGTTCGGCCATCCGTCCGCGAAGAGAAGAGAGTGAGAAGCGAGAGAGAGAGAGAGAGAGAGAGGTGGTGAAAGTATCGAGCGTTTTCTTCTTGTTATCGTGTTCGTTCGTTGGTGAGTCGTGGCGATGAGCAGCCACCAGATGCCGTCCGTCAAGCAGGCGCGGCTCTTGCGCCAAGCGAGCGTGCTGAACGAGATCCAGGAAAGCCAGGAGAAAGACAGCCTTGATGGGCGCTACGCGCGACTTATGGTGCGTGATTCTTGCTGCGTGTGGCGTGTGAGGACGAAGGGGGATAAATGCAATTGGATCCGTCATTAACGCTTCTATTCTGCATGTTGTTTGCTTCTTTTTGTTCACACTTTTAGGCGGAACTTTCAGCGCTCTGTAGTGACCGGAGTAATGTGATCACAGCAGACTCTCTTGCGTTTTTTGCTTCAAGTGGTCGGGCAGAACCAGTCAAGTTGGAGCGTGAGCCGGAGCGTGCAGGAGAGAGCTTGCCGAAAGCAAGCTCTGGGAAGCAAGAAGATCTGCTGAGTGCTGACGCTGCGAGACGGCAGCGAGTTGAAGAGCTGACTCGGTTCTTCATGGAAGCCAAGTCCGACATTGATTTTGCCCACGGCGCAGGTCGCGAATTTCGTGACGCGAAAGACAAAGATAAAGATCCAGAGAGCGAGCGCGACGACGAGCGCGAGAATGAGACTGGAGACGATGAGGAGAACGACAAGAGTGACGATTCGTCCGATCCTGCAAAGCAGCTAGCGAGGATGCATGTGCGGCTTCTAAAGGAGAAGATCGACAATCGAGTCTACAACCCTATGCTCAGTCAGATCCGAGAAAAAGATCCAGCGCTCTACGGCGCTATCTTATGTCACCCACTGGTTACTGGCGTTGATCCGAAGAAGGACAAGAGGAAGAAGAAGAAGCGGAAAGACCGAGAGCGCAAGGACAAAACTCAGCAAAGCGCGTCAGCGACGGCGATGCTTGTCCCAGACTTTTCTGCGGAACCGCTTTTGGACGAAGACATGGCTCTAAACGTTAGTCGATTTGTAGCAAGAGCAATCGCGGATGGATCCATCCAGGCTATCATCCTAGCGACCAAGCTGGTTCTTTCTGCTCTCACGGGAGGTAGTGCAGCAGCAGAGCCCGCAACAGTCGTGTTTCCTCTGGCTTCCCATCTTCGAGTGCTTCGGGGTGAGAAAGCTCCAGAATTTCCAGCAAAGATTGTCGATCCTGGAGAGACGCAAACTTCGAAAGAGCCAACCACTCCGCCGAAGAACGACCGAGCAGTTCAAGACGTGTCAGCTTCTGTTCGCAGTAATGAAGAAGAGGCGTCGGCGGTTGAGTCGTCTTCCGGGCTGATGGATCTAGATTCTGACAACAGTGCGCTTGCAAAGCTTCGTGCCCGGTTGAGTCGGTTCGGTGATGATGACGATGACGACGAAGATGATGATGATGATGACGACGAAGATCATGGAGATGGAAGTGGCAGCATTGGGGAAGAAGGCGTTGATGAAGATGCGTTGATGGCTCGTGCTATTGCGCTATCGCTTTCGCCCGAGCTGAATCTGCGTGATCAGAGCGAACAAGCAAGCCCGATTTCTATCGGGGATTCGGCAATGGCAAGTGCGGAAGGAGGACTACAATCAAAAGATGACACCCCGAAACCACGCCCCAGCAAGTTTTCTCCAGCAGAGATGTTGGAGCTTGGTCCGTTCAGTCTTCCCGAGGAGTTTGCATTGTACGTCGATGGAATCACAGTTGCAATGGCTCTCATCGCGCAAATGAACAAGATGTGCCTTGATTACTTGGAAAGTTGTCAGAAAGGTGTGCTTCCAAGCAGCTCGCCAGTGCAGCCGCATCCGCTGACGTTTATGCTCATCAACTCGGTGATGGTTGATTTGAATGCATCGAGCTCCAACGCCTTCCAAATTGGACAAGGCTCATTCTGGTGGTCGAAGTGGAAGTTGTTCATCGCCTGCTCGCTGCTGTCGGTGTTTCGAGTTCTCGAGGCGCATTTCTTCCATGTGGAGGTTCTGGGAATCCCACCTGCCTCTGTGGGATTGGGTCACATTTCCAAGCCTGTGACGAAGACCGATGGTGACTACGACGAAGGAAAGTCGTCCAATGCGAATCCGCTCTTGGGAAGCTTGAAGGTTTTGGTGCTTCAGTACATGGAACGAGATTTTGTGTCCCGGTCCTCGTTCGATCCGTCGCAAGATGTGATCGGCAACATCATATTTGCCGATTCAGAGAGCTGCTCGCCTGAAGATATCGAAAAAGCAGCCTCGTTTTACTTCGCACGAGTCCGAGAGCAAGCAACTGCTGCGTGGATTCGGGCGATTGCTCATTTTTACCCGTCTCAACAAGAACGCCACAAGCTGCTGGCATCGAAACTCATGGAGTGTCGTAGCATTGCTCTCAGCGGCGATGCGAAATCGGAGTGGAAATTCTACCAATTGGATCTCTTCTGTGCTCGCCTAGCACTTCCAGATATGGCGCAGCTTTTCGTACCACCTTGCACCGATGTGATCGAGCAAGGTCAATACGCAGAAAGCCCGTTTAACAGCAGCATGAAACATCTCGACGACGAGAGCGCTCAACCGATTGACGATGGTGTTTTGCAGAATGCCGCTTCGAAGACCGGCAAGATAAGAGCAAAATGGAGCCCGTCAATCATCAGAGCGTCTCTTGAAGCGGGATCTTTGACAACGCGTTGCTTGCAAGATTACATCGCCGAACACGCCCCGCCTGGACTCGTCGAGTCCACGAGTTTGTCGGTTGCGCCAGTCGGTGATGATCCTCGGACTGTTGATCTATTGGCTACAGCGTACGAGCAAATATGGGACCTGGGAAGAAAGTTGGAGCGCGAAGCTTTGGACTGTATCAACCAGTTACCGAATCTCGTCGATCTGCTGCAAGAAAGTGTGCTATCTGACAAATGGGCGACTTTTTCGTTCGTACGAAACTACGAGCTGGTTCACGCTCCACTCCTGCCGAATATGGAGAGAGAGCCAAGAGAGGAGGACGGATCTGCGATGAATGCTAGAGTCCTGCTGCTGCGCTCGCTCCAAGATTTGATGGTCCAGCGACTTGGGGGCTCTCGAGGTGACGAGCCTCCAGCCCTCGAATTTGATCCTTCTCGGTGTGCTGAAACCATGACGCTGTCCGATGGGAACCAAACTGCGAAACAATACACCGCGAAACAGTGGGGTATGGTGATGGCCACGACGGGATGTCCACCAAACACCGGCATTCATGAGTGGGCTGTTCGCCTTGACCGTTGTGAAAAAGGCCACATCTTCCTCGGCGTGTGTACTCGCGATGCTTCTGTGGCGACCTACGTCGGCGGTGATCGTCAAGGTTGGGGTCTCATTGGCACTCGCGCTTTGTGGCACAACCGAAGCAAAGTGCGTGGTGACTATGGTGATGGCTTCAGTACCGGCAGCACGGTGCGCGTGCGACTCAACACCGATAGTGGAGCCCTTTCTTTTGGCGTCGATGACAGCGATTGGGGAATCGCGTTTGACGGTTTGACCCAGCATGGAACACTGTACCCTGCGATTGGGTTATATCAGCGAGACGATCAGGTCACCATCTTACCTGTTGAATCGTCAGAAGATTCGTCGTTTGCCGATCCAAGGTTGGGAGATGCAAAGGGAACAAAGCGCGTTGTGGTTCCTGCTGTTCTGAAGCCATTCTTGCATCACTGTGGTGCACTGTTGGAGTCGGCTTGCCAGTTTTTGCAAAGCTCTCAGCTAAGTGAAAGTCTCCTCCCACAAGCTCAGTCATCTCGATCAGCCAGCAGTAACCATCCTGAAAAGCTGATTTTGAAGCATCCAGTGTTGTTTCCTCTGGTTTTGCCGCTGTTGAGCTCGGTTGGCTTGATCAAGAACTACCACGGACTTGGCTCAATATTAGCGATGCACTTCATTCCGTGGTGCATCAAGAGCATGAAATGCATCGAGAAGGTTAATCAAGGGCTACTGCAATTCGCAGAGTCTTCTGGTGAAGGTGGAGCGACGTCATCATTCAATCAGTTGGCTATCAATGTGGCTGGCGAGTGGGAGCTGAAAAGTATGGCTGCTGGGAACATTCCTGCGCAACAATATCATCTCACTCTCACACAAGGAAAAGACGGCGCTGTGTTTGGACGAAGCAGTGGATCGTTTACCACTGTAACGTTGACCGGCGTGGTGCGTGGAACGAAAGTGTGCTTCCTCGAGAGCTGGCGTCAGGGTGGCATGTGCCTTGTTGAAGGTCGTTTGCGAGCTGATGGGAGAGTGTTCAACGGAAGCTACGAAGACGCGAAGAGCCACACAAGTGGCAACATCGTCGGGACCAAAATCAAGGAAGATGCGACTGGCAGCGAAGGGACCTATCCATCGACTTGGAACGGCCTCAAGATTTTGGAAATGGTATCCGCGAATCTCCTGGGATACTTTAGTCATGCGTTGATGAATGTGACGAAAGACGACTTGTTTATCGAGAACTTGTACGTCACATCTGCTGGCGATGAAGAAATTGTGAACGACGGCAGTACAAACATTCCAGACGACGAAGATCAACAGAAGACACTCTCCGGATCGATCGAGTGTTCCAGCGATGAATACGAAGAGTGGATGAACAGCAATCTTCTCTCTGGAGGACTGCCGCCTTCGTTGGTTCAGGCACATCTCAAGAGCGTGCTGGAAGGGCTGAGCGAGCTGACCGGATTCAACCGCAAGTCCATGGCGAGTAACCAACCGGTTCTTGCGGAAGCATGCAGCAATTGGCTTGAGTTCGTCAGTCCGAAATCTCTATCTGCCGCTTTCCCTGAAAACAGCGATGGCGCTGGTCAAAGCTCTTCGTTCTTGAATGACCTTATCAACAACGCTGGGGAAGCTGTGACCATTGATCGATGGGTGTCAAGACACGTTGGTGAGTCACCGTTTATCCGATTAGGTGGTGAACCGATGAAAGTTGCTCGACGAACGATTTGCGCTGCCATGATCTGGCACAGTGGCTTTCTCAGCTCAATCCGGAAGATTTTGGACACACCCCACGAGAACTTGGTGGAGAGCGAAGTACGACCGCACGAAAATTTGATGCACATCTGGCGAGCAGCGCAACGCGTCATTGAATGGGCAATTCGAGCGAAGAACTCCATGGGGTCCACTTACCCTGTCATCGCGGGTTTGGTGATCCGGAAAGCGCAGTTTCTGCTGGAAATCGAGCCAAGCTCGAAAGCGCTCGCAGCTGCTTCAGCGGTGTTTGCGTTGTCTGGAGCTGATTTCTCAGCGGGAGGAAGTGGAGTCCCGTTGGCGTCAACGAAAGCAGTGGTGTACGAGTGCGCCGAACGAATCTACAGTGAAGTGCTCATGCAGATTTCAAGGTTTATCGAAGCTCCGATCCGAATCTCCACCTTGCAGTCGAAGTTGCTCGGCAACTCTACTCGAACATTCCTTCGCACCATTGGACTCATGTCTTTCCGAAGCTTTGTCGGTGATTCCGGTAGTATGTCTGGCAGAAGTCCGCTTTCTTCTGAGCCACGTGATGTCATCCAGTCGTCGTACGCTCTATCCAGTGCGTTGCAGTGGTTGTCTCCGTCATTGTCAGACCATCGTGGAGGCGGGAGCAATGGCTTGGCAATGAAAGACTTCGGAGACTTCAGTGGTGATCTAGCGTCGCTGGGAAATGCTAGCCAGGTCAGCCAAGTCGATTCATCGCATTATTTGAGCGGCCTCGGCGGTTGTGGAAAGCACCTGAAGCATGATTTGAGGGAGTCGTTCGAGTCACTGTACTCGTACCTCTGCGCGTCGCTGTCTCGCGCGACTTGGGCACATGACTCGGACCTCCAGCTAGTGATTCTGCAAGCGTGGGGTATTATCATCCAGCCCGACGACCATGCCTTCTTGTCTCGTGTCGGAATATTCCGGGTTCTTCAAACAGTTTTGGATGAAGCCCGAGGATCGTCAGATCCGCACTCGCTCGACGGGCCGTCGACGTCACCTCCCGGCACTCTGGACGAGCGCGCGCTTGTGATTGAGTCGAAGAAGAAGATGGTACAGGCTACGTTGAAGGTCGTTCACCTTCTTGCTGCTCAAGTAGCTCATGCCGGAGATACCGCTGACGGTCTGCTAAGTGCGACTGAGCTTCCATCTGCTCCAGGCCTCTCGTTGGGGGCGATTCCACTGTTGCGAAAGCCTTCCGGTCCAGCAACGCTGGGGAAATCTGTTTTCCATATGCTTTACACCGAGCTGAAAAATTCGTTGGAAGAGCTTCGGTCAAGCACCAGACAAGTTGAAAACAGCGCGGAAGCTTCGTTTGAGCCGACTGATTCGTCAGACCCAAGCATCGCGTCAGAATCGGACCACGTCGACAGGCTAGGCGACGCATCCGAGTATTGCTACCAGATTTGTACGCTATTGTACTCTGTGAGCGGCTCTCCAGTATGTCGATCCCATCTCTCTTCGTCTCGATGGCTGCATCTGCTTCTCGCGCTTGTTGATGTCAATGCTCCGTTAATTCAGAGACGCATTCTGAAACTACTCCGACGATTGCTTCCGTCTCTGGACCCTGGCTCAATTCGGGTGCGCTACGATGAAGTGGAGAGCTTTGAAATGGACAGCGATGATGACGTCGACACGGACGCTCAGGAGGACTCGGACCACGCCTCAACGTTGATCAAATTCTTTGTTGCGATTGTCGGCTCCATTAGCCCTCCGAGTGTTACTGAAACGATGCTTCACCGTGCTTCCGGAAACCGAGCTAATTTCGACACCGCGTTTGGCTCTATCAAGAACAATCTCGCGGGCGAATTGGCAGCAGAAGTGGTTTTGCTCTTGCGGTCGCTGTATGAATCTGATAAATGGGCCGCGTATCTCAACCAGGCGATCGCTGGCGCGCTGGCAGGGATTCCAGCCAGCTGCATTACGGAGTCGGCAGCCTCTGCAGGAAGTGCACTGGATTCCGATGTTGAAATGGAAGACATGTCTCGTGAAGTGCCTTCGCTAGATGCATGGAAAGCTCAAAGCGCTGGCTACTTGAACGCTCTCTCTGCGCTGTGTGTGCTTGATGGTCACATTGAAGGTCTACGCGTTGGCGGCACAGTCAAGATCATGCCAAGATCAGGATCTTCATTGCAAGAAATCGCGTTTCGCGGTGCTCGAGGTGTCATTGTGACGTATGAACCCGACAAGTCAGCAGCAGAAGTACTTCTACGCGGCAATCGCAGTGGGGACATTGCTGGACAGCAGAATGGTATCTCGGCAAGCGGCGCATTACCGGTGAGTGACTGCATATGAACTTGTTAGCTGTCATGTGTGTGTGGACTTTAATCTAATTGTGTGTATTTTATATAGACGAGACCGGTCCGTGTACCCGTGGACGACCTTTTCCCAGTTCCAGAGGTCGAGTTACCACCGAAGGTCTTTTCGGATTCAGTGCTGCAGACGTTGCTGATCCAGAAGTTGCCGTACTTTTTGAGTGAAATCAAGAAAAGCCTTGCTGAAATTCAAGCAATCGATGCACTGACGAATAACGGCGCCGATGCAGGACCAGGCGATGACAGCGAAGATGACGACGATATGTCGAACGATGGATCCTTGTCTTCACCGTCTGGAATGGATCTGACAGGTGGTGGTGTCGACGATTCCGAAGCCGAGTCAGAATTGACTTCTCCGCGCCAACAGAAGCTCGATGTCAGAGGATCCAGTCCAAGCGTGCTGGGCGTTGAGCCGTCCGACATTTTGTCCGAGATGGAAAAAGAGTCTCGGCTTTACCGGATGCTTTTGTGTCAGCACGGTCTTCGTGCCTCCGCTACGTTGGTGAAAGATAGCCATTGCGCTTCTACGTTGATCCGTGGTGTGGGTTCACGAGGACTGATGACTTTGCTGAGTATTGCAATTTCTGACACCCCCACCACGGCTGGCGTTGGTGACATTTCATCTCTTGAAGAGACGTGGCTTCTGCTGTGGTCACGCTGGCATAGCATCCGGGTCGCACATGCAACTCCAGCTCCAAAGTTGACTTCAGCACGTGATGATGGCGGGAATGCAGACAGCAACCAAACCGACAACTTGGCTTCTGGCCCGATGGTTCAGCAAATGATGGAGATGGGGTTCCCAAAAGAGTGGTGCGAGGTAGCGTTGGCACGATGCTCTCAGAACGTAGAGGCTGCGATCAACTTTTGCTTCGAGCACAGCAGTGATATGGAACGTCTCCTTGCTCAATACAAAGCGAGTCAAGAAGGGACATCAGGTGGCAGCAGCTCGGCGAAGGCGCATCGAAGAGATGAACTTGAGCTGATCAGTCCATTGCTGGAGCAGCTGTCGGAAATGGGATTCCCTATCAATTGGTGCAAGAAGGCGCTTGCTGCAAATAGGAACAACGTCGATGCTGCACTTACGTGGATCTTGTCGAACGGCGAAGCTCTTGAAGCTGAAGATCGACGTGAAGAAGAAGCAAAACAACGATCTGCGGCAGATGAGCAGACGGATGATACCGTCGCGATCGCCGATGAAGGAGATGAAGCCGTGTTAAAACCGAACCCACTTCGCTGCGTGAGTGGCCAAGCGTGCATCGGAGAACACGATTTAATGGTGGAAGGTCTCGTTGGCGGTGGCTTTGCAAGCGTCGGCGCTCCAGATTGCCTCGTGTCCAGCGGTAGATGGTACTATGAAGCCATTCTTCACTCCAACGGCTGCATTCAAATCGGTTGGGCGGATGTCGCTTTCTCCGGCTCTGCTGACAGAGGGGACGGCGTTGGTGACGGCTCTCACTCATGGGCATACGATGGGTGGCGTCAGCAGAAGTGGCACGGGCAATCATCTCCATGGGGATCCAAGTGGAAGCAAGGCGATGTCGTCGGATGCGCGATTGATGCTGACGCAGGAACGATCATTTTTACGCTGAACGGGAAAATGGGATCCGCAAACATGGGGATTGCGTTCCGTGCGATCGATTTCGCCAGAGGCGTGTTCCCGTGCGCAAGCTTCAACCGAAGAGAGCGATTGCAGTTCAACTTGGGAGGAACACCATTCAAGCACAGCCCACCTCCTGGCTTTCAACCCATTTTGAATGTGCTCGCGGAGAATCAGAGTGCTGGCATTGCAGGACTACCTAAAGGCTTTGGTGTGATTGGATCTCGCGAAGACTGCTTGGAGGAGAATATGGGTGAAGAAAGCTACTCGAGCGATTCAAGGTTTTTCCCGCGAGACGTCCATCCGTCGATGCTGCGAGGGTCAACGAGCCATGGCAGAAGCACTGGTCTTGCCTCTGGAGGTAGCAAAGCGGATACTGTCGCTGAAATCAAAGCTATTCCGGACAGTCGCGTCTACCTGGAGCTCCTGCTTGTCTCCAGATCGCTGGCAATTTTGCAGGCGCGTCGGGTGCTGCTTACTTTGCTGGCAAAGTGGCCAGCTAATGTAGTTGGACCATTTTCAGTGAAGTCGTTCCTCTCGTTGAGCAGTAGTAGCGCCAGCCATTCGCTCGAAGCGCTAAGCGGAAACGACGACGACTCGACTCGCTTTATCGACTTCATCAAGCTGATCGCGGGTTTAAACGGACACAACGTGTTTAGTTCCAGCCCAACTGCAGCAATGGCCCTCCCAGAAAGCGATACAACGCATCTGTTGGATTGCGGAGCAACTGGGCGGTTCGCGTTGGGTCTATTGTCTGTGGTTACGCGCTCGGCTTTGGATTCTGCGTTGTCGAGTCTGTGTGCGAGAGAGGACGCCGACCCGCTTGTGAGCGTCATCCTGTCATGCATTGCATCTGAAGTCAAGCGTGCTTCCCAGCGACAGTATGCTCGCATTCCGTGGGATTCGTCGGATGCAGCAATTACAGGAAGTTTTTTGCAACTAACAGCGGAGACAGGTCAGATTTGGTCAGATCGAGAGGTTCTCAACCACCCAAACCTTTTCCTCGCAGAGTGGTTTACTAGTCTCATGAACGACGAGCTGAACCGATTTAAAGCCCAGCTTCCAGCATCAGCACACGACAGTATCCGCCAGCAATTGCTGAATGCCTGGATTGCCTCGCTGAAGTCACCAAGCCTTGGTGTCAAAGAGCGTGGAGCAACTATCCTGGCTGGCATGTTCCAAGAGATGCTACCAAAGGCAGGCGGTGGAGCAATTTCAAGCCACGAAAAGGTTGTGCTGCAAACAGCTTTGGACGCTCTACCGCTCCGAAGACTGGTTGACTTGTCCCAGGAGCGCATGCTGAGAGAATACGCGAATCTACCTGTGTGCTCGAAGTACCTGCAGAGTCTCACCGAGTTGGTGTCAGCAGTCGCGTTATCTTTGGATGTTGTTGGAAAGTCAACGGAGATCTTGTTCGAGAAGAACATCAGTGCGCAACTTGAAGCGTGTAAGAAGATTGAAGCCGACCTCTTTCCAATCAACCTCCGAGAGTACGAAGAAACGGTAGCAGAGAAAAAAGCTTTCCAGGAGAAACTTGAAGCTGAAGCCGAGATCAAAAGAAAAAAGGACGAAGCCGAAGCTGAGACTGCAGCTGCGTTATCTTCAGAAACGGCAGGTGACTCAGCTGCTGCTGTGCCTACGAATGAAGAATCTGATACTGCCGACAACGTCTCCGCATCCGCTGGCACGTCAAATATGGAGGTTGACAACAGTGACTCCGAAGAAGCTCCAGATATCACGCTATCTGCAATTGCGAACATGGTTTCCGAAGACAGTGATGTCGTTTCCGCTGCAGCAGCGATTGCCGCAGCAGCGAACTCTAGAGTCACTGTCAAGCGACAAAGCAAAACGAAGCAGCCAGTCGAGCCTCCAGTGAAGAAAGAGCCTGAGTTTGAATTCTTGTTCCCAGACGAAGAAATAACCGTGGATGTTTCGTTGCTGAATGGCGAAGAAAAGAGCATCCTTGAAGCGGCAAAGCATGGCATCATGGGTGAAGAGACAAGAGGCTGGCGATCCGGAAATGAGGTTGGTATCTTAGCCGATACCACGACGCGACTCTGGAGTGGAAGTGTCACGCAGTTTAAGCTGAGTTCGCAGTCGGTCGAGCAGAACATTCCGGAGCTGAAGGTCGGGTGCAAAGTGATTCGTGGACCAAACTGGAAATGGCGAGACCAAGACGGAGGTGAAGGAAGCATTGGCGTTGTTGAAGGTGTTTCTCCATGGAGTGGTGTCGACGGTGAAGGGATGTCTGTCCGTTGGCCAAATGATTCGCTGTACACGTACAGATGGGGAGCAGATGGCAATTTCGATCTTATTCACGTGGAAGTGGACGACGACGGAAAAATTGTCCAGCAATACCCTACTCCGAAGACGAAGCATGACGACGAAGGCACTTTTGGATCGGAGCTGCACCTTGGTGTGCTGCTTCATGTATTTGAAGATGCTGATCAAGCGGTTGGTGGTGGCGACGCGAAGGATCCACCAGTCAAACTTTCGGGCGTGATGGAGTGGCCCGACTACGGAGCTGCGGTGAACGTCGTTGGTGTGAAGTACCCTGATGGATCAATTTGTATCCAGGAGCTGCAGATGACTCGAGGAAATCCTGACATGGGATGGTCGTTGCGGTTCGGAACTGAGAAGTGGCAGCCGGGCACAAAGTATCTTCTTCAACCTGTGCTACCAGCAGCAGACGAAATGTCTTCGGGAGGTGTTTCGAAAATCGACACTCTTCGAGGCGAGTACAGTCACTCCGGCTTCAAGAAGGGAAAAATCGTGGATATTCGAGGCGAGATCGTTGTGACGACAAGACACCTGTTCACAATGGACCCGTACAGCCATTTTTCGACGCTCGGGATTTCTGACGGCGGGCTTACAGTGACTTGTCACAGTGGAGAATCGCGCAACTTGGCGCTGGCTACTGTTGGTTTCACTACCGGTGTTCACTACTGGGAAGTTCGCGTGGACCAAGCTGAGTTTGGTAGCGTGTTCATTGGCGTATGCGAGAAGGCTGGACCTCCTGGCTCTCAAGCAGCACTGTCCAGCCGCCTCAACAGGTGGCACGGCTGGGGATTCGTCAATTTCCGCGCAACGTACCACAACAGCACCGAGCGCATCTATGGTGACCATTTCAACGCTGGAGACACCATCGGTGTCAAACTGGACATGGAGCAAGGCAAACTGGCGTTCTTCATGGACGGAATCAAGTTTGGCGAGCACATTGTTGCTGACTTGGGAGTCGCTTTTGAGAACATCAAGGGCGAACGAGCATCCAAGACCTTGTATCCGTGCATCGGCATGCGTAAGGGTGGTGATCGCGTCACGCTGAACGAGAAATGGATTTCAGTACCTGGTGTATCTCCGCGACAAATCCTTGCTGACGCAATGGATGTCAGTAGATCTCTACATGCTTGGTATTCGGCGATTCACCGCGAAAAGACATCAACAGACACGCCAGCTGGCTCTCAAGGTGGTCTTATTCAAAAGAGTCACGTGAACCTCCCAGAGAATCTGCTACGAGAGAGCTGGGGAGACTGGAAACGATGGAGAGAGAATCGCTGGCAGCGGTACCCTGTACGACCACGCGGGGTTCTCGTTGACTTTGATACATCTCCGGCGTCTTGCATCCGCGTGAGCAAAGCTGCTGGGCTCGGAGCCCCATTCCTCGCCGGTGACCGTGTTCGAATGTGCTCCAAGTGTGGTCGCGAACTGAACCAACCCGAGGAAGCCGTGATTCTTGGCGTGTATCGAGACGTCTTATGGTACCGCACCGAAACCCAAGGCAACGAAGGCGCCGATGAGGGCCGGTCGTGGGCGTGGTACTTGGCGCCGTCCGAGCTGGTTGAACTTCTTCTGATCAAGCGCAACGGCAAAGACATGACCCTCATTGAGAACAGCGCAATGGATGTGTCCGAGTTCGATACGTCTCCTGAAACGACCCCGTTCGTCCCACGATCGGACCAAGAGAGAAAGGCGCTGGATGACTTCTCCGCGTTTGTGGAGCTCGCAACCCGCTCGCATTCTACCGCCTCAGACATGCAACTCGTGGAACGACTGAACACATTCTGCGCGGCGATCGGCAGCGATGTCACGAATCTGAGAATCACTGATGTGCTGACTCCGGATGAAGCAGCTCCAGGAGCGAAGTCCTTCATTCAGGACGAGTACTTTTCGACGCCTGCGTTGAAACAGATCTCGGGTCCGGAGTTGCGAGCGCGTTGCAGCGTGCTGCGAGTGCTGAATAGTAAGATTCTTCGCGTGCTGCCGATGATCAGCATCGAGTCGACAGATAACAATGCGTCCAGTGTGATTGAAGTCGCCGGGGACACATCGTCAGCAACCTCAACTCCCTCAAAGTATCTCTCAACGAGCCACAAGCTTCGCTCGTTGCGACGTCTCGTATTCACGAGCACGAAACGGGCGTTCTGGGATGACGTGTTGCGCGCGACGACAACTAGCACTCCACTTCCGTCTGACGAATACGAAGACCCGCGAGAGATCCGTGTAATTCGAATCAATCGCATCCAGGCTCAAGCTTCGAAGCTGAGTTTACTCGCTCAGCCTGGAGACCGTTTGCGTCGATCTGTGTTTGGGCAGCTATATCGTGAAATGCGCACGTGGAACGACAGCTTTTTCCGCCGAGCGTATTGCGGTAAGGGCCACGGCGGTCAGCGTCGAGCTTTCAAGGTCAAGTTCTTGGGCGAAGGCGTAAACGACTATGGCGGCCCGTACCGCGCAGTTTTCGAGCAGATCGTGGACGAACTGCAGATGGACAATGTGGAGTTGTCAAAGGGAGAACAAGGGCTGCTGCCGCTGCTCGTGCCGTGCCCAAACCGACGAAGTGGCACCGGAAGTAACCAGGACAAGTTCCTGTTGAACCCGTCGTGCGGAACCTCTGTGACGTCGAATGGACCGATGGCGCTGGATCTGCATCGCTTCTTGGGCAAAGTGATCGGAACTGCCGTTCGCCACGGCTTGCAGATGGGGCTCGACCTACCGTCGCTGGTGTGGCGTCCACTTTCTGGGTTGGATGTGAGTCGTCCGCATTTGGAGAGTGTAGATGTCGTGACGACAAACAATCTCAGTCTCGTCGAAGAGTGCAACGAAAGCAACTGCGAAGACATCCTGGAGCACCTGAGTTTCTCGACACCATTGAGCGACGGAACGGAAGTACCCTTGTGTCCAAATGGCGAAAACATCCCTGTCACCTTGGAGAATCGGGACTCGTACGTCAAGCTTGTGGAGAAGAAGCGACTGACCGAGAGCAACCAACAGTTGGCCGCACTACGAGAAGGTCTGGCGTCTGTGTTGCCAATGGAGCTTGCGCCGCTGTTCACGCCGCGAGAGCTGGAGGTTCTGATCTGCGGGCGCCGCGAGGTGGATGTGGACCTGCTTCGCCAGTGCACCGAGTACAGTGAGGGCTGCGAGGAGTCGATGGCCCATGTCGAGCACTTCTGGGAGGTACTGAAGGAGATGTCGAGCGAGGACCGCACGTCATTCCTGCGCTTCGTGTGGGCACGCAGTCGCATGCCGAACTCGGCGAAGGATTTCCCGATGAACTTCAAGATCCAGTCTGCGCACGACCCGGGTGCGCGCGTCGACCCTGACACGTACCTCCCGCACGCGCAGACGTGCTTCTTTGCGTTGCGACTGCCGACATACTCGTCCAAGGAGATCCTGCGCGCGAAGCTGCTGTACGCGATCCAGAACTCGCCGAACATGGATGCCGACGTGCGCTTGCACAACGCCGAGGGCTGGGCCGACGCGTAGGCTCGCACAAGACAAAGCGATGTATGCTCATTTCTCTATATTTCTTTACGTAATACATGGAGTTTAAAAAAAGATGCTGATATTAATTGGATCCTCCGTTGCATAAGATATCTCGAATCCTAATGGCAAGACTGTTTGTTGACTTGCACTGACAGCAAGGGAACAACCAAGCGACCAGGTGTTGTGCTCAATTGCCCTATCCGCTGGGAAGTCGAGGTCGCTGCGGCCGACACTTTCTGATCATCTCTGATCCGCATTCAACACGGCGCAAAGGTAGGCATATCCATACTGAAAGCAAGAGAGGTGTCTACTCGGTTTTAGTAGGCTTTATTTCCGGTTTTTGCTGGAGAATAGTTTTGCCAATTTTTACATTTATTCGTCAGCTGCACAATTTGTTGTATGATGCATCATTCAATGTGCCGACTTCACAGCCACAATGATAATTATGTCGTTTTGTCTGATGATAGTTGATGATGTTGCCCCAGGGACTCCCTTGCTCTGAAAATCGAAAACTGCGCTTGCAAAGATTTGTCCAATGGAAAAGCTAGTAACATGTCACCCCCTCTTGCCACTGTAAACCCATTGTAACGTGCTTGTCAATCTGGATCTCACCCCGCTCGTTCCAACCCCTCTTCTCTTCTCATGGCCTGGCAGGGAAACTACAGAGTAGATCAACCATTTCACTGACTCGCAGTTTCAAGTTTCAAACTCTTGATAGTCAACGCATCAAATACTCATCTTCCTTTTTGCTTCAGCATTCAATACGTTGTATTGCACACACACCAAATCCACCGAGCGCTCGCGAAACGCCACGCGCGTATGCGCGTCGTCTTGCCACCACGAAAGACTCGCCTACAGCCCGTGAAGATATTCCTTTCTCCAGTCGCGCACCGCGGTTGTCAACACTGGAACCACGCCAACGCCCAGGAATCTAGAAATCTGCTTGGCTACGAATGCCGATCATATTTTGTATCGTAGTATGAACAGCACCATGCACTGGCGAGATGGGTGTACCTCACCTGAGTCTCTCTCGATCGTTGAGAACAGCTCGGCTCGTCAGCGTCCGAAGTTGGAGTTCGAGGAAATGGGGAGATGGGAGATTGATTTTGCATTTTGACTGAGCCCTCACTCACTGTTTGCGGTGCTGTCTACCATTCTTGCACGTGTGTGTGCTTGGAGAACAGAACCAAGGAAGACGCACGAGAGAAACCAGGCGGAAGGCTCCGTCGAGTCGAGTGAACCATAATCAGAGCAAGTCGTGGGTATGGACTGGAAAAGATGGAGACCGTGAGGTGACAGAAAACCTGAAGCCCGAGCTTCTTCCAGAGCTTCAGGATCCACTTGAAGTTGGGAAATCGCTTGGCGTGCAGCGACGAGGCAGCTCAGAAGCCCCGTGACGAGAGAGCTGAAGCGCTGATTGCTTTGGTCGTCGATCGCCGCGTGACAGCGGGCGGTCAAGCGCGCTGCTGGGGAAGAAAGAGCAGAACAGAGCAGCAGCAGCTGTAAAACCAGAGCCAAAACCGAAACCGAAACAGACCGGTGTCTGTTTTCGGCAGATGGGTATGCAACGAAAGACTCGTAACCCCGTCAAGAAACATCATCATCAACTATCATCAACCAGCACCGGCCTGGTTCTCTTGTTGGTTTTCGAATCGGTCGGGGTTCAAACCAACGTGCAGAAACAAACCCCAGGCACCCCTGGGTGGTTTTCTTCACGGGCCAATTGCACCAAACACACTCATAAAAACTGTGCCAAGTGGTCAAACTTATGTACTAATCGATGGTCACGCTACAAATTTGTTGTGTTTGTTTGTAGAGCGAGCTGAGGTAGTGTTGAGCATGTCGAGTCTTCATATGCCACGCTGTCGTAAGTTTATTTACATCGATCTACGATCAGTTTGTTTGAGGCGCATTTTGATTTGCAATGGTGCGAGAATGTAAAATGCCAAAGATCCGGATGGCGGGCGGGCGGGACCGCATACAGCAAGTATTTGTACCAGCTGGCCTTGACGGTCAACTGATCCCTCCAGCCTGTCAATCAGTCAGCCAGTCAAGCAACACGCCACGTGTTTCAAACGCAGCACGTCATGCAACAACAGCAAGCAAACAGCATGGTCTTTCGCCATCATCACCACCCGAAGTTCTCCGCGCTCTCTGCTCTTTTCTGCCTTGTTGTTCTCTGCGAAAAACTCCGAGAATCTCCCAGAATTTAACATCCCAAAACTACTGAAACTCGATGAAATGGGGGATTCTCACAACCAACAACAAGAAATCAGACTCGACACATATTGAAGTACTGGGTACAAACAACACGTAGCCCTTCGAGGTACGTGGCGCTTCGTCTTGCAACTTCGTTCGTTAGCTCAGCCAGTGTTTGCTTAGTATCCATCGCGTCCAGAAAGCTTGCAGACACGAGTCATCATCTGTGACACCCTGCCAACAGAGGACGGAAGAGAACAACCAACCAACCTACCATGCCATTTCAATCAAAGTCAAGTCAAACCAAGTTGGTTAGAATGCTGGCTGACTGTGAATAGGATGGATGGAGCGGGGGCTATGGCCTGCTTGGATTTTTTTCACAGAGTAAAAATGACCGAGGCGGCTTTTGTGTGAGTCATATCTGCACGAGTTGACGCGCATCAGCCAAATTGAATTGAGTTTGGTCAGTCGTGTGGCCCACACACTATGATTTTTTACGATCCGTAAGCGCCCTTTCTCTCCACACCCTTTTGACTTTGTCAGCTCGAAAAGAAAAAGAACCACTTCAACCTCAGCACGTGACGCGCCGACGTCATTTTAGCGGTGACAGCATCTATTTTCGTAATAATTTTAACTTTATTAGTCTATTTTACGCTATTAAACCAAGCGGGTTTGCCCACCGGACTGGACTGACTGACTGACACGCACAACTCTCGAGACAACGCCACCAAGCAAAGCCTGTTGCTGTTGAGTGGTCTCATTTCTGAACTTGCCCAGGAGCTCCGAAGCAACCAGCAGCTCCATCACACTTACAGGCGCCTATCTATCTAGTAATGGAGATTGAGCTCAGCAGCATGAACCCGGCAGACTGGCGCGACTGGGAGGACTCGCTCGACACGATCGGCAGCCCCGGCCCGTTCGAGATGGACCTCGGCTTGGACAACTTTCTGCTCGCGACCGCCGACGACTTTGCCGAGCCGTTCGGAATGGCGGCGGCAGCCTCGCAGCAGACGCTCGCGTCGCCTCCGGACTCGCCCAGCTACAACGCGAATGACGCGGTGTACCATCACCCTCAGCAGCAGCAGATGATGATGACGATGCACATGCGCGATGAAGACGAGGAGCTGCTCGCGCTCGCGGACGCCGAGGTGTTTGTGTACGAGCAGGAGCAGGGCGGCGTGCTCTCGGAGCACATGTTCAAGTGCGAGAGCATCACGGACCTGAGCAGCTACAGCAACAACAACAGCAATGGTAACAGTAGCAATGCGACTGGCGCGAAGCGCACTACAACGCCGCGCAAGCGCAAGAGCACCGACATGACGCCGCAACAACAACACATTAAACAAGAACCAGTGGCGTCATTTGCGCAAATGCCAGCATCTCCAGAGAAGAAGTTCAAGATCGCAGAGGAGTACCGCCAGCAGCCAGCGAAGCTTGACGAGCAGGCTGAGCGACTGTACCGAAGACGATACGACATTCTGCACGAGATCCTCGAGGCGTGGAACACGGGCGGCATTGAAGACATGGAGGAGATCGCCGACAGCGTGTACGACGACGACGTGACGCTCATCAGCCCGGACTACACGGACGGTCTGCGCGGTGTGCAGGCGATCATGAACCACTGGAACACGCTGCTGGACGCGTTCCCGGACGGCATCATGGAGGAGTACGAGATCCAGCGCGAAGACGCGCACGGTGAGAAGATCAAAGCAACGTGGGTGTTCAGCGGCACGCAGATCTTCCCGTTCTTTGGTGTCGAGCCACGCCACGAGAAGGTGTGCATCAGCGGCACGTCGTTCTTCTCGTTCAAGGGCGATAAGATCCAGCAGGTGGTGCTCTCGTGGAACTACCGCGAGGCGTTGATGAAGCTCATGGGCGTGCAGCCATCCAAGGGGGTGTCCGGCGGCGCGATCTCGGCCGCCGTCGCTGCGCAAATGGCGCAGATCCTGGGCAACAATGCGCACCGATGAGGATGAGCCAGTCAGTTGATGAGCTGCTCGCAGGTTTAGTGGTTAGAAAAAAAACAAAGCGTTTGGTCGGGTGCGGTCTATAGAGACGCGTATGTTGAATGTTGTAGCATGAAGAAGAAGGAAAAGAGACAAATTATAAGTCGGGTAATCTTAACATTATTATGGAGAAAGCGAATCGAAGATGGAGAAAGAAAAAATGTGTGCCTTAGCTCTATTGAATGCTGACTAGATTGTTCGTCGAGCCGATCTGCTGCAGCAAGTAGATGCGGCCGGGGATGGCTTCGCCGCTCTCTTTGCGTACGCCGATGGCTTCCTGCAGCCGAATCTGAAAGCCGTTCGACTTGGCGAGTGCTGCGATGTACGCTTCCGAGTGCTGGAAGCGGCCCGAGGCCGCAAGCTTGAAGCCAGCACCAGAAGCAGCGTCGGAACCATTTTCAGGATGCTGCAGCAGCTCAGTGGAGAACGCAAGCCAGCCACGGGTTGCGAGCTTACGCGCGCAGAGCGCGAAGATCTCTTCCAGCGCGCCAACGTAGATCCAGACGTCCGCGGAGATCACGAGGTCCAGCGACGCGTCTTCGCGCTTGCTCAGGAACGGACCAATGTCGTCGGCTATCATCACAACATTCAAAATGATGGTTAGAAGTCACGAGGCTTAAATTGATAAGAGCAAGACAGAGGTTGTGTGTGTGTGCGCGATGCGATGTCTTACTGTGCAGTTCATCGTACGAGCCTGCCTCTCGGGTCTTCTCAATCATCAACGGCGAGATGTCCACCTAACCAACAGACCATCACACAGCAATAAGTCTTACAGAATTAACCACACCTCATTCACAACCAGAAGATCGATGCAAAGACAACAACGACAGAGCCACACGTACCCCGACGACATGCGACACAAACGGGCGAAGCAGACGACCGCAGAGCCCCGTGCCACAGCCCACATCTGCGACTTTCCATTTCGTCACAGACTCCGCAGTAGCATCTGTAGCCAGTGGTACTTCAGCAAACACCGATGGCTCCACTTTCTTGAGCGCGTCGACAAGCAACCACGGGACACGGTACTCGAGGTGCATGACGAGTTTCTCTTCAAAAGTGTCAGCGAGCTCGTCGAAAACCTCCTTCACGTACGCTGGCGCCGCGGTGGTGGCTTCGCCCTGCAGAGTCGCAAGCGAGTGCACTGCTCGCACATGGTGCGGAGCACGCGCAATGATGGCTTCGTAGCCCGCGACCACGGCTTGCGGCTCCTCTTGGTAGTACACTGATCTACGAAAGACAAGCGCACAGATAGAGTTTGGTTAGGTTAGGCAACCAAGAATGCATTCGTCCACAGCTATTGGTCTGACATGCACTGCTGAGTACCTGATGACAGTATGGGCGACCGAGTCGTTGTCGTCAACTGAAACCACTTGGAGCATGAAGTGCACCGCAAAGTACGTCTCTCCTACACAGCAGTCGCAGTTCAAAGCCCAAGAGGATAAACAAGAATCGCACAGTCAGTTCAAATCCCTTCCATTCAGAACTACGAAACCAACCGTTCAGAACCCAAGGTAGCAACAGCCACGTACCCATCATTTGCAAGATGACCGCGAGGTTGAAGTTCGACTTTTGGCAGCGTGGGTTCTCCATCAGCACCTCCATGAAGCGTCTCGCCGCAGCCAGAAAGTCTCCACTTTCAAACGCATTCGTGGCGTCGTCCCGCATTTTCGCGAGTTCTGGCTCGGGAAGTTGGGGTTTAGAGGTCTTGCTTTGTGCTGACGTGTGCAGATTCTCAAGCACCGAGGAGCGCTCGCCAAACAGCAGTGATAGTGATGACTGGGACTCGGTTGCTGACAATTTACACAGGGGAAGTATGGGTTGTTACAAGACGGTAGGCTCGTGCATATAGCCTTGTTGATGGATTGACTGTCGAGAGCTTTTTGTTGTCGTACCATTAATCACAGCAAAATCGTACACTGCATCGACGACAATGCACGACGGGAGTGCTGTGATGCCGAAATGCTTGCACAGAGCTCGGAAAGTGCTATGGGTTGGCACAATATGAACGCGTTAGAACAACACACTCGGCATGAAAGACACACATAGAACAGCATACGTACTCCTTCGTGACCGCTCGCTCAGTCGTATTCCCCACCGTAGTCTGAGCGATGGAGCTGTCCGCGTCGTCCAGCAAATGCTGGCGGAGCACCACCACTCGCGCGTTCGCAGCTGCTTGTTGGAGCTCCTGGTGCACGCGCGCGTCCACTGGCGCAGCCCAGTCGCTTGTAAAGTACAGCAGACACGGCGCAGTGCTGGCTGGAACGTCTGCAGCAGAACCGTCTAGTCCTCGGCGTGCTGCGTCGCTGCCGTCGCTCATACGCCCAAGCAGCTCGCGCAGAAGCTGCAGCGGCATCTTCTCGACGCTGGTGGTGGTCATCGCAATTTTGCTCCGATTGCTTTCACAAATTTGCCCAATAATAAATGAAAAGCAATTTTTGTCCAATAACAGAAACGCGTCGCCAACGTGGACCACGTCAAGTGACGCAACTGGAATCTGAAGCCACGACCCAGTCATGGCGTGGGCTGCGTCAACCCCAACATGAGCTACAACCTGGAAGACGTCCGCAAGGCGAATACGACCTCTACGAGCAAATCTTGGCGCTCGATGCCCATGCGTCAACCAGACCTCCAGTCGTTTTCGGCTGACATCAACAACACGTCAGGCGGTTCGTTCGACCGGTTCAACGTGCGCGCGAGCACGCGATAGCTGCGAGCGTTACGCTCCCTCCTGACCCGCTTGAGCTTCCAGCCGAAGAGAACGAGCTCATCTTCAAAAACGCGCTGCTGACTTTTATAATAACCCCCAAGCGTCTGGGCACGAGCTGCCTCCCGTGCTCGATGGATCAAAGCTATGACGTCGTCGTGAAGCTGGACGCGAAGCCATAGGTGAAAACGGTTCTCGCGGAAACGAGGCACGCCGTGTTGCCGATCGCGTCGGTTTTTGTGCCTCAGCCTCGCACGAGCGAGCTAGACAAGCTCTTGGCCCACATGCCACATGTTAGACACTCTCTGGTGCGCGTGAGTGCATCGGCGCATCGACATCAACACCAGAAAGACACGGATTATCGAATTGCATGTTGAAGTGGCAATCGTCTATTAGATGTGGCAGTCGTCTATTGGATGTAGCAGCCGAAGTGGTTGATTTAGTAGTTGACGACGAGGGTTTAATCTTCGCTCGCACAGCTCATTTTCTACCAGCACTTGGTGCAGTCGAGTGGCACTTGACCGAAGAGCAATGAGCTCTGAGCAATCCGAGTTGCTCGAATGCGCGCGAACTCGAATTCGACAACTATGGAATGCCAGTTGCACGGACTTTTTGATCACGGTACTTCGCAGCAACATTACAATAGTAATAACCTTCCTCGCTGGTTGGACGTTGGCAGGACTACTAAGTTATTAAGCAAGATGCGGCATCTAGGTGCTGCATCATGATGCAACAGCATATTGGTTTGTACACGCAGCTTTCATCAGGGGTCGATTGGAATGTTCATCCCGTTGTGATGGAGTGCTGTGTATTTGAAACGTCGAAAAATGGTGGCTGCGTTTTGTGGGAATTCAAGCAAATATAGCAGTTGTTTTTGCAAAATTGCTTCGTATTATATTATCAATACAAATAGAAAGATTACAATATAATGATAAATCCTTTGCTTACTCACACAGAGGTTTATCGAAGAAATCCAAACATGTCTCTGCATATTGCTGGATGGTTGCCACCAAACAGGTTTCTAATTTATATACAATAAACAAGTGAGAATTCTATGTTGTGGGTGGCACATTCTCCCAGCTGGTTTTCGTATTCGCACTTAGTGCAGACGCCCACTTTCTCTCTTTCGCCTCGGTTAAGTGCGATCTGCCATTGATTGCGAGTTTTGACTCCCTCCTCCAACTTACCTGGTGGCTCACAGCACACGCCAAGAAGCGAAGCAAGCGAACTGAGCGAGCAGTAAAGCAAGCATGGGCGCCGCCGTCTCCAGCAGCACGTCCGCCGCCAAGCGCTTTCCGGTGCTCGCCACCAGCGCCGCCGTACCTGTACGTACTGCATCGCTTCTGTCCTTCTCCTCCCTCTCTCTCTCTCTGCATTGCATCACCTTGCTTTCTTTCTTCTGAGTGGATGGAATCGAAGGGCAACAAAGCGCACAGTGCTCTCTGTCTCTGTGTCTGCATGGCGCCTTGCTGCGTGTGCATATGAACATGGCGTGGCTGATATGAATATGTGCGTGTGTGTGTATGTGCAGGATGAGTTTGAGCTCTCGAGCGACACACTCTCGTACATGGACCAGGTCGCGGAGATCGAGCGCGAGCGCCGCCGCCTGCCGAACCCGGGTCTCTACGAGAACGCGACGAACGAGCTTAAGGGCCCGGTGTCCCCGGACGCGTTCGACGGCTTCCGCTTCGACTTCACGCGGATCCTGGGCCAGAAGTTCTCGACGTCGCACACGTTCCTGCTCGGCACGCCGATGATCCCCGGCGGGCTGTACCAGTTTGGCGCGAACGTCGTAGCGGGCGACGCCATGGACCCGTCGACGTTCCTCATGAGTAAGCTGTCGCCAGACGGCTACCTGGACGCGCGATGGAACCAGCGCCTGTCGGGCAACTGGAAGATGCGCGTCAAGTCGCAGCTCAAGGCTGAGGAGCACTCGAGCCAGGTGCTCGCGGACTTTGACTACGCCGGCGAGGACTTCACGTGGAACATGAAGATCTCGAACGGCCCGCTGCTCGGAGTGTCGTACTTCCAGAGCATCACGCAACACATCGCCCTCGGTGGCGAAGGCTATTACCACGGCAAGCACCGGAAGGTGATCGCGGCGTACTGCGCCAAGTACTCGTCGCCGGTATGGGCCGGTACCGCGACGCTCGGCGCCATGGGCACGCTCCAGCTGCAGTACTTGCGCAAGGTGGGCAACCGCATGCGTTACGGCACCGAGATGGTGTACAACCACGCGTCGGGCGAGTCGCAGACCACGGTCGGCGTGGAGGTGGACCTGAACCAGACCCACGTGGTGTCGAGCATCGACCAGACAGGACGAGTAGCGACCAGCGTCGAGACGCGCGTGCTGCCAAACTTCATGTTGACTCTCTCCGCAGAAGCGTTCCCGGCGAAGGACGACTTTAAGTTTGGCTACGGCGCCCAGATCACTTTTTAGATACACCAGGAACCGCCGCCAACCAGCCAGCCTGCACGAAGGAAGAAGATGGATGTTGGGAGAGTTGTCGTGGGGAAACGAGAGAAGGGAAGCAAGCACAATACAAAGAATCCGCACTTTTCGAACATGCTGTTGTAGTTGTTGTTGGCTTTGTGGCTCAGAGCGGAATGAGCGCCGTGCGAACCGATGAGTGGGGACTCGGGCTTGGGTGGCTTCACATTGTGATTGATATCTCACTTGTTTACTAAAAAGTTGTTTGGCAAGGCCAGCCTCGACGCTCTTCTGTCTCCTCGTATCTGACTGGCTGGCTGCGAGATCAACAAAGTCTTAGAACGGCCACTCGGCAGCAGGCTTCGCGCCACCGGTGTTGCTGCGGTTGCCACCACTGTTGTTGTTGGTGGAATAGCCGCCTCGGTTGCCATTGTTGTTGCTGTACGAGTTGCCGACAGGGGTGCCGCCCTCGATGTTCCTGAAGATGCAGATATGCAATGTTGTCAGCGAGAAAAATGGACAGCTTCAAAGAGCCTTCATTCAGTTCAGCGAAGGAGGGCAATCACTTACAATGGACCCTCGAGCACCGAGTGGAACCCAAAGAGACGAGGAAGCGAGTAGATAAGCAGTTCCTGTAGCATCATCACGGATTCAAAATATACACCAAGATTAGAATTAGAGACCACAACAGCGTGCAAAGATTCCAACGGAGCATGAAGAGCAAAGCCAAATCGTACCCGAAGCGTGCGCGATTCGCCAGAGTTCAGCGCTGCGGCGGCCTGGAACTCGCCTGAGAACTTGAACACGACCGCGGGGAGTCCGTCGGCGCCCGAGGTGCGCGAGACGCTCAGCACGCGCTTCGCCTTGTCGTCCTCGCCGGCGTTCATGTTGGGCGAGTGCGTGAGTGAAATCTCCGACATGCGCGCGTCCAGCAGCTCGAGCAGCAGACCGATCTCCGAGGGGCTCAGCGAGAAAAACTACAATACACAAGCACATACATACATACATATGACACACACGTATCGATAAGTTGATTAGTTCAAGAAGCCATTAGAAATGCTTCGCGAGTGCGTTGTCCTTACTGCCTTGTTCTGGTAGTTGTAACCACTGTTGTTCGCCTTCGCCCACGACAGCATGATCGAGCCCTGTTGTTAATACGTACGGGAGAGCATGCGATAGAAGCCGCGTCATTACACAGAGCCAGCAAACGGTGATGTAATAGAAGTGAGCGCTGCTGTGTGCTTTAGTACCGCTCGCTTGGTCTTCAGATACGTTCCGTTTGGCGCATTCGTGTACTGCGGCGGGCTTGGCGACACCTGTTTCGCACAGCCAACCAGCCAAACGACATATATAAGTTCACGCACACTCAACACAAGGCTCTATAAAGCAAACACACACAGACACACTACTTGTCAAGCCTGTAGAGAGGCATAGACGACTACATACACACATACCTGGAATGCGGAATCGCTGCCGTACATCGTGAAGCTTGGGAACACGCGCTCGCTCGCTGTTCGGATCGCACAGAGACGTATACACAATAAGGTTAAGCGCACGATGTACACACACACGCACAGCTAAAAGACCGATAGACGTACTGGAAAACGCGGCGGCGGCAGCAGACGAGCGCACCGAAGTGTTTCGCACGCGTTGCAGCATGCGCAGAGCCATTTGATTTGATTTGCTTTGATTTGGTCGAAAGGTGATGTGAGAGGATTATTGGCTTGGTGAAGGCTCCTAAGTACGGTTGCTGAACTTAAGCGATGTAAAGAGTACACAGGCGATTTATCAGTTCAAAAAGGATTTCATATATCACTACAGTTTTCAGGTATCAAGTATACTCTAAATGTCAAGACCGCTTACATACATTTCTGTTAAGTGCGCACGATAGGTGCGCAAAGGCCTTGTCTTTGCGTGCGTTTCAAGAACTTGGGACGCGAAACGACGTGAAGAGTACCTGTCAGCGTCCTGTTTGATTGAGCAGGTCTCCCTCACCACACTCGTTGGCATCTCGAAGCTTCAGACCTGCTCGCGTGCTGCAATTGCTCAAAACGCGCGCGCCATTCGCCAGAAACACACCAGAGTACAGCGAGCGATGGTGTTTCTCTGCTGCAGTGCTGGGGAGCTCGTGAAGACCTTCGAGCTGAGCTCCGAGGAGATCCAGCTGCACCGCACGATGGGCTCGCTCAACTCGGAGATCACGTGCGCGCGCTACAATCACAATGGTGCGCTAGCTGTCAGCCTTTGCCATGCTATGCATGAACCCGTGGAGCACTGACATACTTGTATGATGATACAATCTTCAGGCAAGATCCTGGCGAGCTGTAGCGTCGATGGCGGGGTCTGTCTGGATGTAGCATCCTCCGGAGAACTCCTCTCGCGGTTCTTTGCGCCTACCAAGTCCGTGAGCGAGCGGGTAAGCATTGCCGTGTATCCATACACGTGGAAGCCTATTAATTCAAATGATCTGCTTCGTCTCGTCACTATTGGTATGCACTTCTTTTTTACAGCGCATCAATTCCGTGCACTTCAGCAGCGGCTCACGTTTTCTTGCCTCTGGGGGCCACGATGGCTGTGTTCGGGTACGGTTAACCTCTCTACCATTTCTAGGCTTCCACGATTTGCGTTTTACTTGATGTTGTGCTTGTGTGTGTATCTAACAAATACTGTCCTTGGTGGGTGGCGACAGGTCTGGGACCTGAAGACGCAAGAAGTGACCCAGATGTACAGCATCAGCGCGAGTGCCGTCACGTCTGTCACGTTCAGCGGGTACAAGGACGAGCATGTTGTTGCTGGCAGCGAGAGGTGCGGTATGCGTGCGCTTTGTTCCATGCTATTGAGACTGTTGGCTTACGGGTTGTCTATTTCACGAACTGAATTGATCGACAGCGGCGCGATCTCGGTCTGTGACGTGCGCACGTCCGATACCGCCGGATTCCTCACTGTCGACCCGAAAAACGGAGTACGTGGATAGCAATTTTTAGGGCTTACAAACCTTTAGTGACTGTACTCGACCATACTAATTCACCCTCCTCTCAGGTCTACAAAGTGACTGCGATCCAATCCTCGCCCCACCCGTACGCGCGCCACTCGCTCGGCTCTACCTACAGCGACGGGTCTGTTCGCATGTGGGACCTCAACACGGGGCAGCTCACGTCAGAGTTCGTGCGCAGCCACGACGCGGCAGCCACCTCGCTGGTGATCTCACCCGTGAGCAAAGTCCTACTGGCGAGCGGTGGACTCGACGGTCGCGTAATCTTCTTCGATACCGTCCAGGGAAAGTACGTACGCTTGCCAGTTGTCATCTCTGCTTCCTTTCGCCGCAGAATAACCTTATCATGTGGTGGACTACTATGGCCAGAGAGCTTCGGTCGATCGACTTTGATCATCCGATCTCAGCCCTCGCGCTCTGCGCGGACGGAAAAACGCTGGCGGTAGGCACAATGCATGGCGAGATCCTGATCTACGACCTGCGCGGCGTCATCACGCCACTGTACTCGACGCGTGCGCACGACTCGGCCGCGATCAACTCGCTCCAGTTTGCGACCTCCAGTGCTGAGTCCTCGGTCGCGTCCGTGTTCCCACAGGGCGTCCACGTTGTCTCGGGGGAGCAGCAACCGAGTGGTAATACCTCACCTGGGAAGCCTGGCGAGACGCTGCAGGAGGTCGCATTGCGGAAACTCGAGTCGCTGGGAATGGGAACCACGTACGCGCCGCCATCACCGACATCAGCGACGATTCGAATGAGCAGTTCCTCCATTCGGCAGTCGCTGAGTCCACGTAAGTGAAATTGTACAGTCGAACAGTGTCTTCTTGTGGTGGACAACGATGCATCACCTTGTGATCGATCACCCCGTGCTTGTGTGATATGGTATATGATCTAGAGCCTCAAGCAGAATCAACGCCATCGCCACTCCAGAAGGGTCACGCAACACAACTCGAGGGTTGCTCTGCAACAAGCCCAACGCTCAGGGCTGGTTTAAGTCCATCTCAACAACCCGCGCGACCCGTGTCTCCCGAGCCATCTCTGTTATCGCGCCTTTCGCCATCAGAATCTTCTCCAACATTTCCACGTTCATTTGAATCAGTTCTTCCTCCAGCTGCACCAAATGTCACCACCCACCAGCCACAGCCAATCAGCCTAGACAAGGTCTCCATAGCGCCTGCTGACACAGAGAAGCAGGGTTCGATGAGAGAGCGGATCCAGTTTGTTCGCCACGAGCTCGAGGTGCAGCATCGCACGATGTTCGACCATGTCTCGTCCGCGCTAGAGGAACTGTTGTTCAGCTACGAAGCTCTCATGGACGAAAATGCGAAGCTGCGACTCGAGAACGAGCAGCTCAAGAATCATATTGTCAACTCGAATCGATAAAAGACATCCGAAAAAGTAGTGGGCAAGGTAGGTTATTAGCATGGATGAGCACAAAACAACATTTAGAGCCACACCTAAAGCGAGACAATTATTTACATTCATTTACTGGATTCCAAACAAACAGAAGACTGCACTTGACAGTCTACGTATGAGCTACGAGAGACTACTACGACTAAACTTTGAAAACACTTGGTTACTGGAAGACCAGTCCTCTCGCGTTGCTCTAGGCGCGTAGGTACGTCGTAGCTTT